>CACRXK020002108.1:0-44849 GCA_902702795.2 Paramuricea clavata
CTCCGAAAACAGGGTGCGGCAATCCCAATGCTTACGTACCGGAGATCCGCTAATATTACCGTCTAGAACTTCTTTGTTTTTAGCCATGCTAGCGCACATATAGACTTTTTGCTGGTATCATATGCATGACCAGCAAACTTTCCTGTAGATATTTAAAACCTAGACCGCGAGCAGTCCCCCGCGGAAAGGAGGGACCGCTCGCAGTCTATTTAAAACCGTAAACCTTTCATGTTCTGGCATGAAACATGATTGGACTGATGGTACAAGACTAAGAAATGTTGGAGTCGATTGTATGTGTTTTACATGCAATTATCAGGATTTTAATAATATTTATTATTATTATTATTTAAAAGATTCATGGTCTCTGATTGGCTAACAGCCAACTGTGAAATCAACTCAATGACATAATATTCATTTAAATATAACGCTTAATTAAATTATAAAATATTCTAAAGCGTTGTACAGTAGTAAAATTTACGGTGACAAAAACCTACACTATATAAGATTTATTTATTTATTTATTTATTAACTTTATAACGCCTTTTATACATCAACAAATACTTAAGAGAATTTCAGTAAATTATATGCCGCGATTTAGGGCGAGTTTAGGCGGTTCATTTATCACAAGAAGAGCGCTGTCACTCAATTAACTCGTATATTTTCAGTTTACTGAATGAATACCTTTTAAAGAATTGTCCATTATTAAAGACTAGGTACACCTTGAGTCTCAAGCTTATACCAGCTCAAGTACGTGGCAATAATCATTGGAGTATACCAGTGAGGTACAACTAAAAATCCCTGAGAATTATTGGTACCGGAATATCTTTCTAATAGATTTACTGCATGCGGTTCCGTCAATCCACAGCTGTAGTTTACGTGCGTGGTTCAGACTCTAACTTGTTTGTTCCGAGACCTTTGACCGAGGCCCTAAAGAAAAGTTCCTTTATACTGAGGTAGACGAGGAAAGCTATTTCACTAGACAGCACTTAGCTGTACATACAACTAATGCTAAATCAGTTGATCAATTTAAACACTTATACAATGTAATCATTGACTAATGTCTTAAAGTTTTTACCCTGGCTATGATTATAAATCCGATCTTTATTTGTTGAAATCCTGTTATTGTCTCATGTCTGTTTGTATGTATATGCATAATGATATTTAATTTTACTCGGCTGCATACGACTCCGTATGTAAATAAGGTTTTAATAATAATAAAATTATCGCAACCTGCCGAGAACAAATAAACCATATCATTATCAAACACAAGGCAAGAGTTCTTCCAGTTTGACTCAATTAACCAAACATCGCAAGCCGAGTTTCACAAATCAACACTGGATCCTTATTGGACAAACATGGAACTGTCCTTACTGGATACAGTTTAGAATTGATAGTGCTATTCAGCATAAACAAACTTCACTGGTTTATTTTAGTTGCAGAAACACTGGAACAATCAGGGATGACCACTATGACCCTTACGGACCTCCAAGGAAAACTGATAGAGGTCATAGAGCTATCCAAAGTTTAGTACATATTTATTTAAATGAGGAACCATGCTATCGCCTGCTGAGCGATGTGATTTTATGTCGCCGTGACGTATTTTGGTCAGTGAGCTCTCCATGCAGCTAATTCAAAAAAGGTTGTCCTTTGCAAACCTTAGACTCGAAACCTTAAAGCATGGTGGGAGCACCATTTAATCAGTTTAGAGACATGGTAAATATCTGGCTCACATATGCCTGCGGTATGATTGTTTACAGCTGTTGATGCATACATTCTTTCGTGAATTATTTGGTTCTGCTAACGACAAGTATAGCCCACCGACATACCGCAGGTATATGTGAACCAGGCTTAACGAGAAGAATGTAAGTAAGTGTAAGGTTTAAGGTTTAGAGTTTAAGGTTTGCAAAGGACAACCTTTTTTTAATTGGCTGTATATTTGGAGCAAGAACTTCAGTCATTCGGCCTATGAGTGAAGTGAAGCCAAGATGGCGACCATTTAGTGACGTCCAATATCTCTGAAGGTCGTAAACAGTTATAATACCATTTCCCCAGGTAAATGGGTAATTCCAGCTTTTTTAACTGATCGCTAAACAAGTCAGTTCATAAAACCATAGACCATAGTATTATTAATCTTAAGATAAATATTAATGCCCAGCATAAAATACGTAAAAGAGCCATAACAAAAATATAGTTTAAAATATTTATTAGAAACTAGAAAGCTAACGTCGTTGCTGTTCCGCAGCGTATTTGGGCCAAACCGTCCGTCACTTGCACACACGAGTATCTGAACACTTGGGTGTTTCTCCTATACTATAACAGGCACTCAGGCAGTAAAAGCAGCAATTAATCCCACCATGTCTAGCATCTTTTCCCATTGATAGCACTGGTCACTCCGCCTCTCTTAATGATTTTAAGATTATTTCTTGTTGTTCTTCTCCAGACGAACTCCTCATTCGAGAAAGTCTTCTCATTAACAAACTCAAACCCTCTCTTTGATCCATTCCTCTTCCTACTTTTGTAATTGCTCCGCAGCGAGCGAGCCTAAAGAGACCGAGCAATTACTTTCCCTTTCCTCCCCGATAAGCCTGATCGCAGGTTAGGCAGCAGTTATGTAATTGTACACTCCGTAATATGTTAAGATGAAAATGTTCTAGAGTGTGTATTATATAATTTCCATACCCAGCGCAAGCAGAAAGATGTTGTCTGCCGCGGCTGGGTCGCAAACCCGCGACCTTCGAATTACTAGATCGACGCTCTACCTACTGAATGTATATATATACTGAATGTCATAAACGTACTCGTTTATATTATTTCAGCATCGAACAATACTAGTTCTACAAGCGTTATGTTAGTTGTGTAATTGTACACTCTGTAATATGTTAAGATGAAAATGTTCTAGAGTGTGTATTATATAATTTCCATACCCAGCGCAAGCAGAAAGATGTTGTCTGCCGCGGCTGGGTCTTGAACCCGCGACCTTCGAATTACTAGATCGACGCTCTACCAACTGAGCTACACGGTCAGACGGATTTAAGACTGGAAATTATGAAATATATACTGCCTACCACAATGCACTGCTTCCGGGCCGGCAGGCTATTCTTGCCTAATAAACAGGCATAAGGCAAACAAGCAATGTGATCATCTTTTATCTTTGGTTTTCTCTTATGGAAAGCCATAGCTGGCGTAAGTGATCAAACGGCATGTTGTCGATACGCAGTGGTTCGAGCGTTATACGCGGTGGTTTCGCTATTATACGCAGTGGTTCGAGCATTATACGTGGTGCTTTCGCCATTATACGCGGTGCGTTCGCCATTATACGCAGTGGTTCGAGCATTATTATACGCGGTGCTTTCGTCATTATACGGGGTGCTTTTAACATAATTTCCATATTCTTTCATGTATATAATCTCACGATTGCTTAATAAATCTGGTAGGCCTATGTGGCTGTGCTTTTTGCCTCTGGTCTGCAATGACAATGACATGTTTTTAAAAAGGTCAAAAAGGTTTATTTATAAAAAGGTGACTGCACTTTGTGAGTTCTTATATATTATCATATAGTGTTGATTTATTAGTAATAAATATGTGTATATAACATAGGTATATAAATTAATATAACGCAGCGAATGCGCGCCAAGCAGTATAAACGCGGCTGAAATACGATATTAAAATCTTGAATATGCCGTATGCCTTAATTATGTTTTAGGATTTAAAACCTTTAAAAATGCTTTGTTATTTGTATTTGTACTTGTACTGCATCACAACGCAGTGCATAAGTGAACAGATTCCACATGTGAGGTTGTCTTGTATATATTTTTGCCTTCTTTGATAAACATTATTAAACACGCAAATTTAGTGAGACGCACACTCGCATATGTTAAATGTCACCTGCATGTCATTGTCATTGCCCTTTAACCCCTGGTCTAAATCATATGATTATTGAAGCGGGGCCGTTTTAACCTAGCACCGTATTTGTAGGCAAATTGTCTATACAATTTTATATACTAGATATCACAGCCGTACCTGCCATTTTGATCTTTTCCTCGCGTTAGATAAGTTGATAAGTACACTCATTCTTGTTAGCCATCGTACCTGTTCGGCTGTTCCTCTTTCGATACGAAACTTCGAGCGCCGAGTTATCATACGGCACATTCAAGTGTATAAATATTGATGATTCCAATTCATTACAAATATTTCTTACTCTTATTCTTTAAAATATTAAAGATTTGGGAACAATGATATACCAAGGCAGCATTCACTACCCTGTGGGTAAACTAGTATAATATCTTGTAAATAGTTGTATTTTAAATTTACTCATATTTCTGTGTTTTCCGCTTTGTATGTCATTGCTCTGAAGATGTCTTAAGTTAAAGACGAAACGTTAGCTTTCTAATAAATATTTTAAACTATATTTTTGTCATGGCTCTTTAACGTATTTTATGCTGGGCATTAATATTTGTCTTAAGATTACGATTTCCGCCTGGTTCATCTATCGCATAGTATTATTCTTTGAATCGATGTCAAAATCATGCCAAGTTTCGGCAACCGCGCAGACAAAAATAGCTCCACTTGGCCTCACTTTTTGAACTTGAGTTCTCACTCCAGAAGTTATATAGAGCTCACTGGACGCCGACAAAATTGCATCACACAATCACAATGCATTCCCTGGAGTTCAATCAGACGCTGCGCAAACACGAATGATACCCTACACCACACTCTAAATTAAACAGTCATGGACAATTCATCGCAAGACATAAAGAAACTGGAATTGAATAAACTTAAATGGAGCACAGCCTATTTCACCGTCTCTGAATTCTTAAGAAAATTCAAATTACCGCAGATTGCTAAAGTTACTGCTGGTTTCTATGGCGAAAACGATGAATCGACTCTAGGAGGAGATCAAGTATTATGTTTGCATTCTGTGAAATCCATGGAGAAGCTACACGGTCGAGATAGCAGCGGTAACAATATTTCAATCTCGCTTGAGTGTCGGAAAAAGATCGAAGTGCGTCCACCGAATTTGAAAGATGTTTATGAAAGCGTTGAGGAATTATGTTCGGCATTCCCAAGTTATGTCCGTATTTCGCAAGGTGAATTAATTATAATTATACTGTAGGCTTAATTTAGTACAAGGAAGTGACAAGAAACCACCTTAAATTTTACACTTTTATAATTATAAAGAACTACAGTTATTAAGAACCTCAACAAGCTGGACAAAAGTGCAACAAGGGCGTCTATTGAGCTCAAGTGAATGAGCAGAAATTAACAATTAAAATTCCACGGAAGTTTTAGACGCTCTGTTTACAAATATGGCAAAATACAGATTATCACGTCTTGTATACAACGCTTTATACATTTCAAGCCGGGGCAACGTTTCTCAATCATAAACCCTATGTTAATCTTGATCCATAAACTGTCATTATTTTCATACGATGGACAACAGACAACAAGTTTTATTCTGGTAATAATTTGATTCAGTGAGTTTGTTTCCCGTCGCGTTCCCGTCCTGCATTCCAAGAACGCATGTAAGACGGCGACGTCAGGACGACGGCAAAAGAAACTGTTTGAAATAAATGATTGTATGGAAATCGTGTCTTGTATTTATTTATTTACGTATGAATTTAATACAGTTTCGAACGACGAGTAAAACAGAGCTTTACCTTCAGAGCAATCTTGACTCTGCAGACAAACTACTCCACAGACTCATGCAGTGCTAGAGTAAGACAAACTTCCTGTCACGGCTTGAAATGGTAGCGTACGTATACGAGACGTCCATCGAAAGTATTGGTGATATAACTGATACTCCATACTTGTTTCATAATTTTCCGTCTATATTTTTTGCATTTCCTTACTAATATATTCCGTGATGTGATTTACATTTTTGTTCACTCTTTTTTTAATGTAATGTAATGTAATGTAACGTGATCGCTTTTATATTGATATAAAGGTTATTATGATGCATCCAAAGACGAGGAAATCCTCAATGTTGGTGATAAATTGCAGTTGAAAAGTATTGCTAAAACCAAGAAAGGTGAAAAAACGTTGATATGTGTCAATCAGAATGGTCATACTGTTGAACTGCCTAAAGATTGTGTGGCTGGCTTCCAACCTATGGCTGATGGAAAAGAGTATTACCTAGCCGAGGTTCTTAAAAAATTCTCACTGCCGCTTTACGTGCGATTCGTTGAACCTTATACAATGGATCAACGAACCCGATCGAAAGATAAACCCCTCTATCAACCCCCCGGTACTATTTGTCTGGATAGGACATCTACTAGGACAGTTATTACGGCAACAGCAATGCGAAATAATGGCGAACAAAGTATGGTGCAATTCTCCCCTGATATAGATATCTGTCTTCTTGTGTGTGAAGATGCGTTCAGAGAAAGCGCAGATTATGTCAACATTTGTCACAGTTTTAACCAGGATGTTGATAATCAAAATATCTATACAGCCATTTCCGAATATATCGATATGACCCAAAATTTGAGAGAGTTTTCACTCAATGTGGCAAGTAAATCCGGTTCAAAAAATATAAAGAAAGGAGTTCCACCTTTAAAAAAAACAAGCAAGCCAAAGCCAGCTAAGGTAATCCCACCACGCCCACGGTTAGGCTCGTCAAAGGCTAAGTCAAATCGAGCAAAGGCAATACCATCTAAACCAGTCCTACCTAAGGACGAAATAGAACAGACATATACTGACCCAAATGAAATTTATGAAGAGATTGGATTTACTGAACCGACGTATACAGAATGCAGATTTCTGGACAACTCTACATACACTGAGCTTGACCCACCAAACATCCCTACAAACAGTCATGAATATGCAAAACCTGATGTCAAACACCCTGCTGAATCAAATCCAATAACTCCTGCAATTTTGAGTAGTAAATCAACACCCACCTCAGGAAATAAACAACCTGCAAAATCGAACCCACCTTCACACTTGGGCAGTCAGTTGTCTGCAACCTCAGATAGTAACCAATCTGTAGAATCGGGAAGCAATTCCATTCTCTGCAATCGTCGGCCTCCTCCAGTGCCTGATAGGCTGCCTTCAAGGCGCAACAGATCTGTTATACTCACCAACCCGCACTTGCCTAACAACGCAGTTGCATTGCCTATCAGGGCTCTTCCCGACAACCCGCCTCAATTGCCTAGCAGATTTAAAGTGCCTGACAGAAAGACTGACGTGTCCACAGTACACGAGAGAAAGACTGCACCTACTGACAGCCATGAGTCTCCCACTATGGTAACCAACACCAACCCTGCATTACCAACCAGCCTGCCAGGCCAACCCCCTTCACTCCCTACCAACATAATGCCGGTACCCACACCCGAACAAAAAGAAGAAATTTACGAAGCAATTTCCAAATATCCAATAGATTTATCAAGTTTGAGCATTACTGATGTGAGCGCGTTATTGAATTACTTAGGAATGGGAAAGTATGTTGAAACATTTGAAGCAGAATTGATAGACGGTGCCATGTTGGCCAGCATGGACAAAGAGAGTTTGGAATCACTGAATTTAATTCCATTCCATGTTACAAAATTAATTAAGTTTATTGGAGGTTGGCGACCCAATTCCAAAATAAGATCAAAAACACCATGCTGAAGTATTCAAATATTAACTTTAGAATATTACAATACAATAAAACAGACTATAATAAAGAACGCATTATTTCGGTTGAACATACTGTGCCTTATGCATAAATTTTTAATAAAATTAACAGTGTTTATGTAATATTTCAAATCCTCCAAACTGGACTAGATTTCAAGTCAGCGCAATTCGATCAAAATGCGAGGACTTGAAATCTAGTCCAGTCTGAATTGGATGATTTGAAATGACATCTCTTACGAATTAATAATTAATTAAAGTGAGGTGAATTAATTTTGATCCAGTCCTAGGACTGAATTAATTTTGATCCAGTCCTAGCACTGGATCAATAAACTCCACCAGGTGTCCAGTATTATCATGTGAGCAAAATAAAGCAATATGGTTGGCTAATTTTACTCATGAATTATTAATGAGCTTGAAATTGTATCTTTCACAAATAAAAATCGTGTGATCAGCTCATAGATATCTTATATACACTAGATAGTGCATCTAATTATTCTGCAATTCAAAAATTGAAGCCGTGATTGCAGTCTCAGGTCGTTCCCATAAAATGAGAAGATTTGTATATTTCCTATTTCTTAAACACGGAACTTAAACAAGAAGTTAACCCTATTCCAAATACGTTTTTAAACTATTCAAATGATGAAAGGTATTGTTGTTTTTAAGCGTTTATTAGCAAGTGGGAACGACCAACATGGCCGCCATCTATTCAAATGGGGGTAACCACTGGAATATTCTTGGCTTCAATTTTACTAAAAGAGATGCTCTATCTAGTGCATATAAGATATCTATGGATCAGCTAAACAACCGGAGTCTGTACCTCAGTTGGTTAGAGCGCTGCACCAGAATCGCAGGGTACCAGGATGCTAAATTATCTTAAAAATTAAATTAACTGAAGTGGTACTTGTTTTTTAGATGGTTCTATTAATGCACCGGTTCTTTTACGCATGACGTCATTGCGGGTTAACATTATACCTCAAATTCAAAGTGTCGAATGAGAAAGTTTAATTTGTGCCATTTGTGCATGAATTTTATCATCGAATCATGCCTTACGTCATCGTATTCGACGTAGCTTTCAATGATTTGATCATGTTACCAGGGAGATATGATTCGCGTGAACCACGCGTGGTAATCACACAAACAAGAGATAATCAAAGGAGCGATGGGGCAAACACCCTCTGCTCGGGACAAAGCCCCCCCCCCCTCGGGAAATATAATTATGGGCAACATGATTATGAAAAGCTGTCGGCTTCAATGTTCATGTTTACATTGGACTTTGAGTTATCTAAACAGATCTGCATGCCCACTGAGTAAAACTGTCATGCCTGAACTGAAAAGGTAATTGAAATTTATTGCAAATTTGAAATGGTATTTACCCTAGCAGTTAATCCCATCATTTATCTATACTAGCCACTTTTCCGGGGGTGTCTGGCAACAAAATCATAGAAATTCATAGGAGATTCCAAAGCAGGGATGTAAATGAACTGAATTTCAGGGGGTAGCAATCTAATCATTGGCAAAAGGATGTCCTCAAAACCCTGTGCGGAAAATAGATGCAATCTGGCAATTGCCACCACTTGATGTATTATTATAGAAAGCTTAAAGGCGCAGTATGATCAAAATTTTTATTTTCTTAAACGAAAGTGCTCGTAAAACTGTATAATAACTTGTTTTGAAGATTTTTGTTCCCATGCTTAGTTCTTAAGATATTTCATTTTGTTTGTAACCATGTGACGTCATCTACTCGATTACATATATAATGAGATATATGTAATTGGAAAATTAAAAAGCAAAATTTTTTTCTGTTTGCGAAGCAAAAATTTCCCGCCAGATAAACGACATCCGGGACACCGGTCGAGATACGGAAAATACGGACCACGGTCCGGATATGGGTTTTTACGGACCGCTTGTCAACCAATCAGAATAGAGAACTTTGAAAAGCCATACAATAATAATAATTACATACCTACACAGGCAACTGATCATGCTATGCTAAATAAACCTGTATCTAAATAGGTTAAAGACAATACATTTCTAAAGGTTTAAATAAAATGCAAGTCATCAAAAATTTGCATGGCATGACCTGTTGCTATGGCTTGCTTCGCCACTGCGTTCAAGATTATATCACTAGGATCAATCATTGTACTTCCTGATTTATGTCATTGGAACAATAAAACCGTTCGACCATTGGAACGGGAAAACGCCACATTTGTAATAATCGTATTGCGGAAATATCATGATTATTAAACAAAAAAATTTAAGACAGCTTTGAACTTTTGTTGTAGTACTGAAAGTTACCTCTGTACGTATTCCGAAATACTGTGTGCATAATCGTTATTTGTTTACGAAGTATTATGCATGCAGTTATTAGTCTTATACTTGAAAAACATGCGTGTCAAGGGTTGCTTTTTTTGAACTATTTTTGAATAAAATAATTTTAAATAAAATCAATTATCATATTTCAAGTTGTTAACACTTCTGTTATGATTATATATACTCCATGGCTCCAAGACTAAATTCTGTAAAGTCATAGAACAAAATTAATCGTCGCCACATAAAATTACTTGCGGATATTAGAACCATAGGGTGCCACCTGAAGTATCATTGTTTTGCTTCGTGGCAACAACATGTTTATTAGGGTCGGTTTTAGACGGCTATTCGTTTTCGTGCGCCGAACCTAATCAAATTAAATACGCCACAAGCTCGGCAACTGATTTAGACGTCGAACTTAATTGTGCCGTGCCAAAATACAAGTACACTATATCAGAAATTTCAGTGCTCAATTTCCAGTACAGTATATCGTAATCCTATGATAATGAACGTTAAAAAATGTAGAGTGTTTAATTACGCGGAACGTCTGCACGTATGACTCTAGCAAGGTATTGAGTAACAACTCCACTGCAAGTAGTAATCATTACAAGTTGAGGGTTATTAGAGCAGCTAGTGTACACTTATCATTCTGGTTGCAATTTCGCCGACAATCTCTGAGTGACGTACCAGCTAACTGTGATATCTTCGAGTACAGTTCGAAACTGTTCTGACCAAGTCGTTGGTGATTATTTAATTAAAGCACAATTGTTCAGATCTAATTTGTGATTTAACAGTGTGAAATGGCGAACGATACGGAACTCACTGGATCGTTCATTTGGAGCAAAACACGGAAGAATTTATCAGAATTTCTTAAAGAATATCAACTGCCTCAGATTGTTCGAGTCGTGGATGGCTTCTGCAGCAAGAACGAAGAAACAAGCATAAGTAGCGAACAGATACTGGCCTTCCACGAGATATATTCAGTCCGAAAGCTACTTGGTACGGACAGTTCGGGCAAGCAAGTAATCATTCCATTGACGTGTCCAACACAAGTCCTGGTCTGCCCGTCCAAATGTAAGTACACGCCATGTAAAGTCGAAGATTTTAAGTCTATCTTTCCTAAAGTACAATACGTACGAGTGAAAAGCTGCGGGACTCATTCAAGGAATGCCAGTGACATTTTACGACGCTCGCTCAAAGTTGGTGACATACTACAAATTCAAAAGATTGACAAAAAAAAGAAAAGTGTCGTTTGTCAGAATACTGATACTAAAGGAGACGTCACTCTTTCCTACACATCCCCGGCGATTTTCACCCCATTACTAGACAGCCGGAAATACACACTGTCGGAAGTTGTGATCAACTACGGCCTGCATTCGAGGGTGTGCTTTGAAACAACCCGTTCGCAGGCTGATCAAAACTCGGATCAGTGGAGCAGCGCGTTAACAGGTCTCACTGAAGTGATCTTTCATAAAGTGCTAAAGGAGGTTAAAGTTATCGCAACTATCGTCGGAGGGGTGGGTGAAGTAAAGCATTGTATGGGTCTACCGACGGACCTACCCATCCACTGCGCAGTCGCAGAACGTTTCACTAAAAATGGCCAAAGTTATAAAGATGTTGTTCGTTCGCTACACGCAGGTTTCAACAGAAAGAACCTCTCAGAGAGAATAAATGTATTCCAAGATATAAACGCTGTAAAGCTATACGATTTGTCCGAAAGTATGGCGACCGTTCCACGACCACAACCCGAAACCTCACTGAGTCCAGTGCGAAATAATGCGCCGAGAAGTCCACCCCCAGTTTCTCCCAAACCCAAGAAAAGGATCGCGTCTGGCGTGCCTGAGCACCTAAAAGATACCAAGTATGCATTAGGTGATCCTAAACAACCCACAGAAAGTGCTCCCGAAGATAGTACGACCACAGTCGAGTTATGCGACGAACTCTCACGAAGTCGTCTCGAAAACAGTACGACCACAGACAAGCTACAACTATACGACGAACTATCACGAAGTTGTCCTGAAATCAGTACGACCACAGACAAGGTACATGTATACAAAAAACTTTCACGAAGTAGTAGTAGTCCCGAAATCAGTACGACCACAGACAAGGTAAATGTATACGACAAACTTTCACGAAATCCTCCCGAAGATAGTGCGACTACAGCCGAAGATGATTATGTTGAAATGGGGATAGTGGAAAAAAATATGTATGAAAATACTGATTTGGAAAAGAAGAAAAATACAGCGGATAACCAGGACGATTTTAATAGCGCTCTGACAGAATGTTCAATAAACCAAGCGTCATTCAATCCACCTGAAATTAATTCAAGATATTCAAATATTTATGAAGAAGTTATACCACCATGGAATTCAAACTTCAAACAGGAATTTGAGGATCCTAATTTAATCCTAAACGAACAATTATCTAAAGTTCACATTGGCTATGTCATCCCTATGGTATCACCAACTTCACAACCTCAGACCAAGGAATTTGAAGCGCACAAACGAACCGATGCAAAAAATAAATCTTCAGATAGTTATGAAAATGTCGAGTGGGAAATGGATAAATATGTTTATGAAGATATGGATCCAAAATTCGAAAGGGATTCAGATTCCAGGAAGCTTGAAAGATCTGAGAATTGTAAATCGCACGAAGATATAATTCCGCAAACGGCATCAAATGTGAAATTTGAAAAAACATCAGAAACGAAATTTGAAACTCAGCCTTATGCAGTTACTCAGGTAAGATAATTGTTAGATCAACCTAGTACATTCAACTATTCCGTGGGTATTCCGCTCACAAAAACAGAACGGTAGATCATGATTTTTGGTATGTGCAATATTTTGATCGGTCTAGGAGGAAATGTAGTAGTATACCTTTGTAGTTCTCATGGACTTATTCCTATTATTTCGGTATTCATATACGACTGTTTTTATTTTACCTAATATCTCGCCTCGGACGGACGTAATACAAGGCTGTGTCATCCCTATGATATCACCAAATTTACAACCTCAGACCAAATTTGAAGCACGCAAACGAACCTATGCAAAAAATAAATCTTCAGATAGTCATGAAAATGTCCAGTGCGAAATAGATATGTTTATGAAGATATGGATTCAAAATTCGAATGGGATTCAGATTCCAGGAAGTTTGAAAGATCTGAGTATTGTAAATCGCACGAAGATATAATTCCGCAAATTATATAAACATGGCATCATCATAATTATGTAAACATGGCATCTTCGAAATATTTTTTGCTGTAACTAAACAAACTACACCTTGTACTGCATCTTTTATATGTTATGTTTATTTTTTGTTTGTTTTAGTTCCAACTATGCCGTTCAACACTAAACCCCATGTCCAATCTCTTAAACCCCATATTCAATCTCGTAAATCCCATATTCAATCTCGTAAATCCCATATTCAATCTCGTAAACCCCATATTCAATCTCGTAAACCCCATATTCAATTTCTTAAACTCCACTTTCAATCTTTTAATACCCATATCAATCTCTGAAACCTCATACTCAATCTCGTAAATCCCATATTCAATCTCTTAAACCCCATATTCAATCTCTTAAACTCCACTTTCAATCTCTTAATACTCATATTCACACCCTTAAACTCTACTTTCAATCTCTTAAACCCCACATTCAAGTTGAAGTTCATAAACTTTCTTCTGTTTTTATCATGCAGTTTCAACAAAATCGTGGAACGAAACTTCCCGAACCCAAGTATAGACCTTCACGAGTGTTAACTGAGAAATTCCATCGTATGCTTGTCGATGAAAACCAAAATCCGTTCACAGGAATTTCAGAAAATCCACAGGATTTATCGCTTTTGTCCGTAGAGGATGTTGGCAATGTTCTACGATGCTTAAATATGCAGGATTACGTTGAACTATTCGCGAACGAGATGATAGATGGTACCATCCTTAAAGGTCTTGATTTAGACAACTTTAAAGCCATAAATGTTAATTTGTTTCATGCGAAAAAGTTGTTAAAGTTTGTTGGTGTATACGACAAACTTTCACAAAGTCCTCCCGAAGATAGTGCGAACACAGTCGAAGATGATTATGTTGAAATGGGGATAGTGGGAAAAAATATGTATGAAAATATTGATTTGGAAAAGAAGAAAAATACAGCGGATAACCAGGACGATTTTAATAGCGCTCTGACAGAATGCTCAATAAACCAAGCATCATTTAATCCACCTGAAATTAATTCAAGATATTCAAATATTTATGAAGAAGTTATACCACCATGGAATTCAAACTTCAGACACGAATTTGAGAATCCTAATTTAATCCTAGACGAACAATTATCTAAAGTTCACAGTGGCTATGTCATCCCTATGATATCACCAAATTCACAACCTCAGACCAAGGAATTTGAAGCGCACAAACGAACCGATGCAAAAAATAAATCTTCAGATAGTCATGAAAATGTCGAGTGGGAAATGGATAAATATGTTTATGAAGATATGGATCCAAAATTCGAATGGGATTCAGATTCCAGGAAGCTTGAAAGATCTGAGAATTGTAAATCGCACGAAGATATAATTCCGCAAACGGCATCAAATGTGAAATTTGAAAAAACATCAGAAACGAAATTTGAAACTCAGCCTTATGCAGTTACTCAGGTAAGATAATTGGTAGATCATGATTTTTGACATGTGCAATATTATGGTCGGTCTAAGAGGAAATGTAGTAGTATACCTTTGTAGTTCTCATGGACTTATTCCTATTATTTCGGTATTCATATATGACTGTTTTTATTTTACCTAATATCTCGCCTCGGACGGACGTAACACAAAGCTGTGTCATCCCTATGATATCGCCAAATTTACAACCTCAGACCAAATTTGAAGCACACAAACGAACCTATGCAAAAAATAAATCTTCAGATAGTCTGAAAATGTCCAGTGCGAAATAGATAAGTATGTTTATGAAGATATGGATTCAAAATTCGAATGGGATTCAGATTCCAGGAAGTTTAAAAGATCTGAGTATTGTAAATCGCACGAAGATATAATTCCGCAAATTATATAAACATGGCATCATCATAGTTATGTAAACATGGCATCGAAATATTTTTTGCTGTAATTAAACAAACTACACCTTGTACTGCGTCTTTTATATGTTATGTTTAATATTTTTTGTTTGTATTAGTTCCAACTATGCCGTTCAACACTAAACCCCATATCCAATCTCTTCAACCCCATATTCAATCTCTTAAACCCCATATTCAATCTCTTAAACCCCATATTCAATTTCGTAAACCCCATATTCAATCTCGTAAACCCATATTCAATCTCTTAAACCCCATATTCAATCTCTTAAACCCCATATTCAACCTCGTAAATCCCATATTCAATCTCTTAAACCCCATACTCAATCTCGTAAACCCATATTCAATCTCTTGACACCCATATTCAATCTCTTGACACCCATATTCAATCTCTTAAACCCCATATTCAATCTCTTAAACCCCATATTCAATCTCTTAACACCCATATTCAATCTCTTAACACCCATATTCAATCTCGTAAACCCCACATTCAATCTCTTAAACCTCATATTCAATCTCTTAAACCCCATATTCAATCTCTTAATACCCATATTCATTCCCTTAAACTCTACTTTCAATCTCTTAAACCCCACATTCAAGTTGAAGTTCATAAACTTTCTTCGTTTTATCAGTTTCCACAAAATCGTGGAACGAAACTTCCCGAACCCAAGAATAAACCTTCACGAGTGTTAACTGAGAAATTCCATCATACGCTTGTTGATGAAAACCAAAATCCGTGTACAGGAATTTCAGAAAATCCACAGGATTTATCGCTTTTGTCCGTAGAGGATGTTGGCAATGTTCTACGATGCTTAAATATGCAGGATTACGTTGAACTATTCGCGAACGAGATGATAGATGGTACGATCCTTAAAGGTCTTGATTTAGACAACTTTAAAGCTATAAATGTTAATTTGTTTCATGCGAAAAAGTTGTTAAAGTTTATTGGTGTATACGACAAACTTTCACAAAGTCCTCCCGAAGATAGTGCGACCACAGCCGAAGATGATTATGTTGAAATGGGGATAGTGGAAAAAAACATGCATGAAAATACTGATTTGGAAAAGAACAAAAATACAGCGGATAACCAGGACGATTTTAATAGCGCTCTGAAAGAGTGTTCAATAAACCAATCATCATTTAATCCACCTGAAATTAATTCAAGATATTCAAATATTTATGAAGAAGTTATACCATCATGGATTAATTCAAACTTCAAGCAGGAATTTGCGGATCCTAATTTAATCCTAAACGAACAAGTATGTGGCCATGTAATCCCTATGATATCACCAAATTTACAACCTCAGATCAAGAAATTCGAAGCGCACAAACGAACCGATGCAAAAAATAAATCTTCAGATAGTTATGAAAATGTCGAGTGGGAAATGGATAAATATGTTTATGAAGATATGGATCCAAAATTCGAATGGGATTCAGATTCAAGGAAGTTTGAAAGATCTGAGAATTGTAAATCGCACGAAGATACAATTCCGCAAACGGCATCAAATGTGAAATTTGAAAAAACATCAGAAACGAAATTTGAAACTCAGCCTTATGCAGTTACTCAGGTAAGATATAATTTGTTAGATCAACCTAGTACATTCAATGTATGTTTGGCCGTGTGTACTCCGCTCACAAAAAGAGTACGGTATAAATCATGATTTTTGGTATGTGTAATATTTGGGTCGGTCTAAGAGGAAATGTAGTAGTATACCTTTGTAGTTGTCATGGTTGTCATATGAAATGAGCAATTCAATCATTAGTGGTAATATTGTGTCTGACTTAAGTGACTACTTTTCCCAATTTTGTACAGTAACTTCCGTTTGTCAAGAGTTTAAAAAACTAAAACAAAACACGAGATTTTTCTCAATATTCACAAACTGCATTCATCAACGACTTGTTACTCACTCTCCGTAACTATTCATATACAAATGAAGCTAATAATGTAAACAAACATTTCTCTACAATTTACAATAAAATTAACAAACTTATCAAGAAGTATGCGCCGCTCAAAAAGTTATCAAATCGTAAACTAAAATTATTATCAAAACCATGGATAACTAAGGGCATTCGTATATCTATAAAAATAAAAGCCCCCTCTATTTTTCCAGTGATACACAGAGTATTGCAGAAACAAAATTTCGAAATTGACACGTATAAGTAAAAAGCTTCATTATCATGAATACTTTACTGCTAATTCAAATGATATAAAGAAAACATGGGAAGGAATAAATAATTTAATTAACAATAAACGTAAGGGTAAATGCACAATCAAATCAATTAAAAGACTGAATAATGGTATATATCAAGTAATCCAATAGAGCATACTTAATAAACATTTTGCTTCAATTGGGAAAAAATTGAGCTCAACACTTCCTCAATCTTGTAAAGATTTTCGAGACTACTTATCTGCGTCTAAACACTTCAACTCGTTTTATTTCAACCCTATCGCCCGTATTCTAAAAGCTCACTCACTCTCTGCACACTCAATGAGTGGAGGTTCAATTTGAGCTTCTCTTAGGTGCCAGTGCTGTTTTAGAATAGCTGGAGGGTGAGTAGTCACATATTAAGGTACGATACTAGCCCTCCAGCTATTCAAAAACTGCACTGGCACCTAAGAAAAGCTCAGATTGAACATCCACTCATTGAGTGTGAGTGAGCTTTTAGAATACGGGCGTATCTCTCCCTCTCAAGTAAGAGTGCCAAATCGATTTAATCCCTTGCAAGAAAGCAAGGTCCATATATTCATTCCCTCAGAGAATACTAAAGATGCCAAACATATTCTCTCAGAACCATTAGCAAAACGCATGAATCAGTTATCTATAGAAACTGGGATATTTCCCACTAGATTAAAATATGCAAAAAATTATTCCAATCTTCAAACTAGGAAATAAGGACGACCCGACTAATGATAGGCCTATATCTTTGCTTTCCAATATTAGTAAAATTTTTGAACGTTTAATGTACAACAGGTTAATAACATTTATTGAGAGGAATAATGTAAAAGTTATTTATTCCTCTCAATATGTTTTCGTAAGAATCACTCCGCTGAGCATGCATTGCTAGACATTGTCAACACAATTCAATCAAATACTGATGGATCGAGGCTTATACTCGTGTGGAATATTTATAGACTTACAAAAAGATTTTGACACTGTGAATCACGAAGTCTTAGAGGTATTATTAACAAATAGCTTTCTTCATACCTAATAGGTAGATCTCAGACTACACAAATTGAATCAAATATATCACACAAAGAACAGACTTTATGTGGTGTACCTCAGGGCTCTATATTATTCCCACTATTATTCTTATTATATATCAACGATATAGCATATTCTTAAACAAATTTAAAGTTTTTTCTTTTTGCAGACGACACAAATCTTTTATAACCTACGCTAACAAAAATCTAAAATCCCTTGAAACCATAGTTAATGAGGAATTAATAAAAGTAAATGACTGGCTAATTTCAAATAAACTAAGCCTTATTTTTTCATACTTATCAGAAAACGTTTAACTTTATACCTATAACTTTAAAATCTTTGATCACAACTCACAGTAGTTTGTATCTCTCGAACATAAAAAATATGTTAAATATTTAGGAATATTGATAGACAGTCATTTGATATGGAGCAACCATGTTGACTACATTACTTTGAAAATAAGTAAAACCGTCGGAATCATCTCAAGACTCAAACATTTGTTCCATATCAGACTTTGCTCAACATTTATCGTTCTTTAGTTCAACCTTTTATTACTTAGGGTCTTGCTGTGTGGGGTCAAACGTCGAAAACAAACCTAAATAAAATCCTTTTATTACAAAGCGTGTTATTAGGCCAATCCATTTTGCATATATTATAGACAACATGCAATACCACTTTTCATTGCTTTAAAAATATTACCAGTCAATATTCTTTACTACGATGCATTATTATCACTAATGTATGACATCACAAATCAAACGGCACCACCTATTAATATCTCTGAGTATTTTACTCATAGATATCTTATATACACTAGATAGCGCATCTCTTTTAGTAAAATTGAAGCCAAGAATATTCCAGCGGTTACCCCCATTTGAATAGATGGCGGCCATGTTGGAGTTTCCCACTCGCTAACTAAACGCTTAAAAAACAATAATAACTTTCATCATTTGAATAGTTTGAAAATGTATTTGGAATAGGTTTAACTTAATGTTTAAGTTCCCTGTTTAAGAAATAGAAAACATACGAGTCTTCTCATTTCATGGGAATATCCTGAGCCTGCAATCACGGCTTCAATTTTTGAATTGTAGAAAAATTAGATGCACTATCTAGTGTATATAAGATATCTATGATTTTACTCTGGTAAATACAATTCATTCACACAATACAATACAATACAAGATCCTTAGCCTCTGGCAAATTTTATCATAAATATGCAAGGCTTAAGTAAAAAAATGAATCTTTTAGTATCATCGGATCAAAACTTTGCGATGGAATTCCTGAAATCTTAAAAAAAATCTGAACAAAAAGATCTAAATTGAAAGTCCAGCTTTTCCATGTTCTAGAAAATGCGGACGTCTACATTGATTTCCAAACACTGATAAAGAAAATGTCGAATATTACTTCAAAAACCCAAATAAGTAACACTTGAATATTTCACTCTCTGAGTTAGATATAGCAATTACATTATTTGAAGTTCATAAACTATTTTCTGTTTTTTTATCAGTTTCAACAAAATCGTGGAACGAAACTTCCCGAACCCAAGAATAAACACGAGTGTTAACTGAGAAATTCCATCGTATGCTTGGTGATGAAAACCAAAATCCGTACACAAGAATTTCAGAAATTCCACAGGATTTATCGCTTTTGTCCGTAGAGGATGTTGGCAATGTTCTACAATGCTTAAATATGCACGATTACGTTGAACTATTCGCGAACGAGATGATAGATGGTGCGATCCTTAAAGATCTTGATTTAGACAGCTTTAAAGCTATAAATGTTAATTTGTTTCATGCGAAAAAGTTGTTAAAGTTTATTGGTGGATGGCGTCCAGGAAAAGGCCGGGAGAAATAGAGGTTAATTGAAGAACGATAGTGAGACGGAGCAGAGACGTAGAGGGTGTGAGTGGGGGCCGTGTTAAGCCCCCCCCCCCCCCACTGTCCCGTGAACTAGTCGCTAGAACGTACCGGTACCGTTTAATTTAATGGGAAACATAAAGCTTGGTTAAATGTCCACAGTTTGCTGTACTCAACAGAAACGTTTTTACGCTATTATTTTATCTTGACCAGAGTTCAACAAAAAGAAACACAAACCACTACATGCAATAGACTATAGTTGAAGTGCATTTTAAACTTTTACTGACAATGCATAATTACGTATCATTTAAATATTTTGTTTTCTTATTTTTTATCTTTTTTGTTTTTTAACGAGAGCGCGCTCGTGCCAGTCATATGATGCATCATCACGCCTAGCACGCTCATTCATCTGTGGGTTTCAGCGCCTGTGTTTTACTGCGCCCTGACATGATACAGCACTCATTGTATTGGTGGCAGTTCAATGGGGAATTGAAGCACTATTTCCAGTAGAAACGAAATGGTAGAAAGTAAAGATTGCATCTTTGTCTCACTTCACCATGGGATTTAAAGAGTGGAATATTTATTTAGATCATGTAAATGTTAGATAATGTTGAGGTAGTACAGTTTTCTTGAATGTGGTCTACCATAACGTAATGTGATGTTGTACAGAACTCACTGCTGAGTTAAGCATGGTTAGATCATGTGGAGGTAGTACATGTTCTTGAATGTGAGCTACCTTAAAGTGATCTAATGTTGTACAGAACTCACTGCTGAGCTAAACGTGGCTAGATCATGTAGAGGTAGTACATGTTCTGAATGTACCGTAGTTTACTTTAAAGTGATCTGATGTTGTACAGAGTTCACTGCCGAGTTAAGCATGGTTAGATCATGTAGACATAGTACATATTCTTGGATGTGGTCTACCTTAAAGTGATCTGATGTTGTACATAATCGTTGTTGAGTTAAGGTGGCTCCCTACAGTTATAGTCCAGTTTAAAATATTTATATAGCTCAGACGTCATCCTCGCGACTCGCGCGTGGAATCTTCGTGGTCCGTTAAAAATCTTGAAACAACTAAACAAGCCGCGGGAAGTTGTTTTTGAGTTTTTATTTACAAAGAAAACGCCAGTTTTTTATTATAATCCTAAACCTTTCAACATTCGAACAGTACGTATGTTGTTAGCTAGTTTTTACCCTAAACCTTTCAACATTCGAACAGTACGTATGTTGTTAGCTAGTTTTTACCTACATTCAGTGTTTTTTTTTTAATATATTTAATAAGTTCTGTACTGTATTTCATAATGCTCACAATGTTCAAGAACAGTGTCACGGACTGAAATTATATTTTATACTGTCTTGAAGGCACTCCTGAATTGTCACTGAAACTTCGTAAACCCTGTCATTCAACTCGTTCACATGTAGTTTTTTATCTGCTGAATCCAATAAAACTATAATGCAGACAGTTACGAGTTGTTTTATACGAAAAGTCAAACTCTACTTGAATGTTTTGAAAAGTTTTGACACCGATTTTCACAACAAAACTAAATTTAAGAAACGTTGGATTAAGTCAGTGCGTTATTGTGTTCTTAATGTTTCGTATTTTGAATACATATATCTTTTATTTTCATTTCAAATAAGTAAAAAATATCTGTGTGAAACATATAAGCCAAAAACTCAAAGAGAAAATTGCTAAAAAAGTCAACTATAAACCGTACGCGTTTCGTGCTACTCCTCACGCAAATAGTGATCATGTCGAATCGATATTTTGTCACGTCAACAGCTTCAACTGGATTTAGGACTATTTTTCACGCGTTTCCTTCGGTGAAAATTTTTTAAACTTTGCACGTTTGCTAAGCATGACGATTCGCCAAACATATCAAAATTTCAAGAAATTCTATAAGACAGATTTTTTGTAGTCGTTATTCATGAATATCTCAAAACCGGTCTTATAAATATCTCTTCAAATTTTAATATGTCATTCCGCTTTCAACCATAAATCTTAAAAAAAAAATTCAGAAAAATTGACCGAAGGAAAAAAAAGATATTGCCGTTTGATTGTAAAATTAGACAATAAAAGTGCAAAAGATGAAACGTCATGGTTGCCATGGCAACACTAACACTGTTCCTATTTGTTCATATATCGACAGCAGAAGACTTCTGAACTTTCCTGGAAATGATTATATTGCCCTGTCTTTTAAACACTTAAAAGTGTTTTCAATATAAATTTGGTTCAAAACGAAGGCTACCTAAAATACTTAAAATTTTAGAAAACTGTAGGGAGCCACCTTAACATGGTTAGATCACGTTGTGGGTTATCTTGTGAAATCATTAAATTCAAAAGAAATCAACGTTTAATGAGGTGTTGTATGCCTTGTATCCAAATATACAAATGCCCCATTGTCTATTCTTTTACAATGAATAGACCATGGAACATCCAGATCACAGGATCGTGACCACGTGGCACTACAGTGCTGCTATAATGAAAGCATTATACAAATAGTAGCGTATTGTAGAATACTACAGGACCCACGTCTTTAAGATATCAGTTATCACAGTATACTTTACTTGCAACGAAACGACTCATTAACAAGGTATATTATAAACTATAAAGCTATATTACTATACATCATGGTTCTATCTTTTCCGAGTGTTAAAATTGATTTATGTCATTCTTCGTTTCAGCAGTTATTTTCGTACCCCCGGGGCAACAAGTGTTTCTCGTTCGGACCGGCTACGTACATAAATGTTGAAAATGGAGCCAAAGAATACAGTATCTAACACAAAAGAAAAATATACAACAGGCAATGAAGGGAAACAGTTTTGTTTTCCGAGAGTTTCAATTTTTCCCGAGACGAATTCGAGTGAAAACAAAACAAACTATTTCCCTCGGGAGCAGACATTAAATGTTTTGTTATATAGCGAAGAAGCAAAGATAAACAACATTCACAAAACATGTATATTTCATATGAATAAAACTCTTTGATACAAATGGTTTAACAATAAAAGAACCTGCTAAAACGTGCGGTTTCAACAGGGGTGCAGATATTAATTGTGTATTATTTACTATAATATCATGATTGCAGGTATTCCCTTTGTTCTCGCAGGGCAATTAATAACTAATACACCTCATTATATTCATATTTTCTAATCCTACCCGCTTTTACGTCATGTCAGGTAGAATTAGTTCTAATCCTACCCGAAACGACGTCAAAGCGGGTACGATTAGAAAAAATGAATATAAACGAAGATATCTGAAATCGCCAAAACTAAACAAAGACAGGGAAAACAATTATACCATTTAATTTATACCATTATTTATTTTTAATTGGTTTTTAATAATCAGAACAACGGGAATACCCGCAATCATGATATTATAAGGTAATAGCATAAAAAGAAGCGAATTAGCTATTGAAACGTCCCGCCCGATGAGGGTCGTTTAGTAAAATTCCCTTGGGCGCCGCTCGATTCGGGTCATTTAGTAAAATTTTACTAAATGACCCTCATCGAGCGGCGCCCAAGGGAATTATACTAAACGACTCTCATCGGGCGGGACGTTTTAATAGCTAATTCGCTTCTTTTTATGCTATTACTTATAATAATGCTGTATCAGTCTATTTATATATTTCTGGCTATCCAAATTAATAATTGCCATGCTACGTTTTAGCAGCTACATTTTCTGTATAAGCACGGAATATAATTACTAATAAATCAAGCATGCTTCTTTGTAATATGCTGAGGACGCCATCCTTGAACGAATTTCAGTAGCTTTGTGCGATGAATAGATTCCATCCGGAACGATTCCAAATCAGATTCCTTCAATTCCTTTAATAAATCTCCATCGACCATTTCGTCCTCGAATCTTTCCGCATACTGGCCCATATTAAGATTCTTTAATATATCCGAGACCTCATTGATGCTGAGACCGGACAAATCTAACGGGACCTTAGCAACCAATTCATACGGATTTTCGTTAAGAATGGACTGGGGTCTCCTAGGGTTCATCTGTGGTGCCACCGTCATTATGGGGGGATCATAAGGCGTTTCGTATATTTCCTCGTTTTCCTCAACTTGTTCTCTGTACGGTTGATTCCCTCCGATTTTATAATTCTTTGGTAATGTGCCAGGACGTTGAAACCTGTCAATAGGAGGGTTTCGACTGGGAGGGGGAGTATGTGGTAGGGTACGGGAAACAACCGATTGTGGTAGATAGCCAGGAATATTTAGGGCCACTGGTTGAACATAGTGAGATTCACGGAGATCTCTTCTTTTTCTTCCAGGGGACTTTGGGGGAAGTTTAGGCACATGCTGTGTGTCCGTTTTCTCATCTTTTACCATTTGCTGACTTTCAATCTCACGTTGACCACTTGCGCGAGGTATTTCATCTATAATGTCACCTTGAAAAAATCATATTTATAGTAATTATAACAATACACTCTTTTCAAAATAACAGAACCATGTCTGTTCTTAGCAAAGCTAATCTTACAACGAGCTTTGAGCGATGTGCCCAAAATCATTGGAATAATCTATTCCTAATTAACATACACTGCCCTAGTATACAGCTATTTCAATTAAGGTTGTCCACGAGCAAAGCGGAAAAGTCGAATACGAGCGCGAAAAACTGCTGGGAATCGCTTTGAAAATTCATTAATTTGTTAGCGATTCCCAGCAGTCTTTCGCGCTCGTATTCGACTTTTCCGCTTTGCTCGTGAACAACCTTAATTGAAATAGCTGTATATAAGCTTGGCAACCGGACTCTGTAGCTGAATGGTCTGAGTGCTGCACAGGAATCGAAGGTTCGTAAGGCATAAATACAGGGTGTCCTCCCAAAAATGCAATAGCTATGTTCCAGATTTTTTTCACAGCTAAATATTAGCGGGCATCAAAAATTTGGTCTAAGTGATAAATTTTGACACTAAGATTATAAAAATTGTCTAGTAGAACCAATGCTATGGCTGTTTCAAATAAGAGGTTAGACATATCGATACTTTAGACAACTGATGCATGATTTCAAATGGTCCGTTGGGTGAACCAGACTTTATTTTAAAACAGCCATAACATTTGTTCTCGATCCTAGACAAATTTTATAATTTTATAATTGTATAATTTTATAATTATAATATTCAAAGTTAATACTCTAAATGCCACTCATCCCCTACATTAACCTTTTGATGCCCACCAATAATTAGCTTTGTAAAAATCTGAAACATAGCTAATGCATTTTTCAGGACACCCTCCTGCATGTATAGTTGCATTTTACGAAAATACTCACACAGTTAGGTCTTTAAATATGTATAATCCAATGAATATGAAACTTCTATTCTACTCACTACAATTATGTATGCCAACAATATTAAACAAATATAAAAAATACAGGGCACTGGGAGACTGCATGCCTCCGCCAGCGAATTAAGTATCATGCAAATAAACAATACAATGGGTTAATTCCGCATCAGGCTTACTCTGCCCGCAAGACAAACGTTTGTTAATTTCTCATCCAATTTTCATCTAAAGTTAACGTCGCTAACCAACCTTATGCATAATGACGTTACAAGGCTTCATGCCTGCGAGGAATGTTGGTCTTAGTGGTCATCGCCCGGGAAAATTAAACAATTCAAAATGGCCACTATCGAAATTTTCCCGGGCGATGACTACTAAGAGGAGCATTCCTCGCGGGCATCAAGCCTTGTGACGTCATTATGCATAAGGTCTACTTAATCAATTTGTCCTTGGCCAAGGGCTATTAGTCCAGCAAATTTTCGTATTAATAGAGCGTTTGCACTCATTCCCCAGGGACCAACTCAACAAAAGCCAAGACAGCCATGTTGGTATTCCAGACAAAAGAGTCTAACTAAAATTCTTTTGAATTGGAACACCAACATGGCGGCTGTGATGTCATGTGCAAACGCTCTATACGGTTGATTTTTTTAAGTTTGTCGTGCTCAAAGAAGACATACGCGGATGAAAACACAGAAAACACAATCTCCTGGCTGAGGTATAAATAATCACACTAAATCATATCTAGCAAGTTATATAATATATAAGCAGTGAGCTCTATATATATCTGGAGCAAGAACTTCAGTCATTCGGCCTATGAGAAAAGAAAGTGAAGCCAAGATGGCGGCCATTGACGTCCAATAGCTCTGAAGGTCGTATATACCATTTTTCCATCTAAATGCAGTTTTTTTCTAACGGACCGTATCACTAAACACGTTTTCAGTTTATAAAATCATAATATTAGTTCTTAAGGTGGCTCCCTACAGTTAGTACAGTTTAAATACGATTTATATAGATCAGACTTCATCCTCGCGACCTGCGCGTGGAATCGTCGTGTTTACTGTTCGGCAAAAATAATATTGAAACAAGCCGCGCAGTGCTTCCATTTTCAAGGAAATTTCCTTTTCTAAGGAAATTCTATGGTCCAAAAGGAAAATCTAAGGAAGAGAAAAAATCTAAGGAAATCTAAGGATTTTTTCCGAAAAACTTAAATATTCATTTCAGTGCATTGGTGCAGAAGAAGGTTTCACTATTTTTTACATTTTTGAGTGAATTATCATTATTTATCAATTATGTTAATTAAAAATCTGTTTATAAGTTTTTCTTCGTGTTTCCGAAAACTTCTGAAAGTTTTTGAGCGATGGGATTTAGTACCTTTTGGCGCCAAACACTGCGAATACTTAATTAAATCAGTGGAATTGGAATCGTATATGTACGTAGGGACGCCGGAAAGTCGATAATTTCGGGGGGGGGGGCAGATATTCATATACTCATGTTCGGCATCATTTATTTCCTTTGAAAGCGATTGTTTTTACAGTCTGTGAACACGAATATATGAATATCTGCCCCCTCCCCCAATTATCGACTTTCCGGCGTCCCTGTATGTTCGTGTTAATTTTAAACAGTATAATTGTGCTATTTTGTGCCTTTAAAATTAACTATATCCTTTGTATTGGTACAAAATTACTGCAAACTGCTTAATGAAATTTCAAGGGAATTTCAAGGAAATTATGTATACAATCTAAGGAATTTAGAGAAATTCTGATGTCAAAAATGGGAAATTTTTATTTTGAAAATGGAAGCACTGAAGCCGCGGGAAGTTTTTTGGCGTTTTTATCAACAAAGAAAGCTCCAGTTTTTCATTATAATCCTAATTTTTTTGTGAATTCGAACAGTACGTATGTTATTAACTAGTTTAGCCAATCTTTTAGTGTGTTTTTACGTATTTACGTTCAGTATTGTCTTTCATATTGCTCAAAATTTTCAACTTGTTGTGTTGCGAACTGTCAAACTGAAATGATACTGTCTTCAATACTCTTGAACAGTAGTGAACTGTCGCCGAAACTTATGTAAGTTCTGTCAATCAATTCAATTCACAGGTATCGTTTTATCTGCTAAATCAAATAAAACAGTTATGAGTTGTTTTATATGAAAAGTTAAACTTGTAGTTCGATGTTTTGAAAAGTTTTCACACCGATTTTAACAACAAAAACAAATGTAAACTAACACTGGATTTAATACAATGCGTATAATAGTGTTTTTTTATTAGTATTTTCAAGATTAATATTTTATTTTCATGGCAAACAAGTCAGAAATATCTGTTTTCGTATGTATTGTAAGCCAAAAAGTTGAAATCACTATAAATCACACGCTACAATTTACACGCATGCGCAGATCGTGCTCATGTCGAGTCGATTTTTTTTCATGCTGGCCACGCCGAATTTAGCGATGATTTTCTCGTGTTTTCTTCGGTGAAATTTTTTTAAACTTTGTCTTTTTGTTATACAAGACGAGTGGTACAACATATCCAAATTTTAAGAAATTCTACAAATAACTTTTTCTGTAACCGTCATTCACGAATATCTCGAAAACTTATTTGTAAATTCCTTTCAAATTTTGATATGTTTTTCCTTTATGGGCCATAAATCTTCAAAAAAAAATTCAGAAAAATTCACCGAAGGAAAATATAGATATTGTCAATTTATTGTGAAATTAGACAATAAAAGTGCAAAAGATTAAACATCATGGTTGCCATGGCAACACGAACACTGTTTTAATTTGTTCATAAATGGACAGCACACAGCTTCTGAACTTTCCTGGAAATGATCATATTGCCTTGTCTTAAGTGTATCTAATATAAATTCGGTTCAAAGCGAACGTTATTCAAAATACCTAGAATTTTAGAGAACTGTAGGGAGCCACCTTAAATCGAAGTCAAAATACGAAATTTCGGCACACTCCTTGCCAAGATGGCGAAAATTGAGAGCTATTGCACGTCAGTTCCAGTCCCTTTCTATTGCTTTTGTCTGCGCGGTTAACACGAAGCTGGCTTCACTTTTTGGACTCGAGTTCTCACTCCAGATATATATGGAGCTCAATGTTTATAAGCTACCCACCTTGAAAATTGCTGGCAGAATCTTTCAGTTTTGGTCGCCGATCACGAGGTGGTAATTTCGGGGACACGACTCGTGGTGGTCTTTGTGCATTCTCGTTTTCATCCATTTGGGAGATGGGAGATGCAGGGTGATCGATGGTTGTTTGTGTGACTGTGGTGCCGTCTGTCCCGCCAGGTACTTTTGCTGCTGACTGGATATTCGTAGGTTGGGATGATTCCTTCTGTTTGAAAATTGGATTGGTTTCCGTCGAGATTTCATTCACATTGTTGGCTTGGGGATGTTTGGATGTCTTATCCCGTGCCGGAGGGCGGGGCGGTAATTGCAAAATGGCCGATGCAGGGTGATTGATGGTTGTTTGTGTGACTGGGGTACAATCTGTCACACCTGGTACTTCTTCTGCCGTCTGGATAATCTCAGATTCCGAAATTTCCTTCTCTTTGTTACTTAGATTGGTTTCTTCGGAGACTTCATTCACATTGTTGGCCTGGGGATGTTTGGATGTCTTATCCTGTAGCCGAGGGCGGGGCGGTGGTACAGGCACCTTCATTGGTCGTTTCCTCGCCACAATGTCTTTCAGTTCAGCCTGTAGTAGATCATTAGGGTGATTGCTGGTTGTCTGTGGTACATTTGTGGACGGCACGGGGATATTTCGGGGTATCTTTAATGGTGGCTTGCTAACCTTTCTTTCAGCTTGCGATGGATCATTGGGGTGATTGTTGGTACTTTGTGGGACATTTGGGGATGGTGTTGGGATATTTATGGGTGGCTTGACCTTCACTTCAGGTGGCGATGGATCACAAGGGTTCTCGTTAGTACTTTGAAGTACACTTGTGGACAAGGCATGGGTATAATTATTACCCGATGGTATCCATTCTACACCTACACCTTCTCTTTGCGAGATAGACCTTGGTCGAGAGGGAACTGCAGGTTTCGGTTTGATCAGAGGGGTTGTTTCAACAGTTGGTGCCGAATTCTTTCTTTCTGCGACATTTTTATCGGGCACTTTGAGAGGGGGGGTTGGCGGTATATCAAAACTTTGACTTTTCTTTACTGCTTTTGGTGTTCTTGGAGGCAGCGGTGGGGCATCGATGTCTGGTTCAACTTCATCGGACTTTGGAGATAATATCGCATTATCGATGATATACTCCTTGATTGTATCGTAATCATATTGTTTGACTACATCACGGCGTTTGATCGGTGCTGGTTGATGGCTACTCATGAATTTTGTCACATCAAAGCGTTCATTGAGACTGGTTACTATGTCGGTGTAATGTTTAGCACCATTTGAGAAGCCTTCAGCCACGGCAACTTTTATTTCTAGATCTTTTGGTATTTCAAAACAGAATTTGAGGACAGGATCGCTGCTTACAGTGGTGGTGATCACGATAATATCAACTATTTCATTTATAATATTGATATCAGGGCTCTTAGATATCAACCTGTAAAAATTATGCATCTTGTTAGATTTACATGTATTTAGGGTGTTTCAAGAAAATGCCTCCCCCCCCCCATCCCCCACCACTATATAATTGACTATTTTTCAGAAGCAGAGGTGATTAGTCCAAGGATATTGTCTAAATCTTATTCACTCGCAGTGCTTATTTTACAGTGTGGGGGGGGGGGGGGCAAAACCAAGATTAGAGCCCAGTGTGGGTTCCCCCCAGAGTTTAGCCCCGTACAGACGGGGAATATTTCCTTGCCAAGGAACCTTGTTCCAAAGCTAGTCGTTCCAGATTTTGGACAAGGAAAATTTGTTCGTGTCGACGGCCACCAAGGAAAAGTTTACAAGTATACAAGAAATACTTCTATGGAGACAAATGTTTAACAACATTCCGTTCACACGAGCAACAAAACTTGTCAAGGAAAACTAGCTCGTCTGTACGAGGCTTTAAATTTTGGTCACGTAAGGTAAGGACCAGTCTAAGCGACTAACTACACACGTAAAAATCTCACAACTTGTCAACAAGATGTGTTCGCAACAGGCTTGTAGCAACCTTGCCAACAAGTTGTAACAACGCTGTTATTTATCAAGTTGCTACAAGCTTGTCACTCACAACTTGTTGACAAGTTGTTGAATTGCAGGACGATAACAAGTTGTTGGAACAACTTGTAACAAGTCTGTTGAACTCAACAACCTTGTAGCAAGTTGTCAACAAGCCGTTGACAACTTGTCAACAAGCTGGGAACAAGCAGTGCGAACACATCCTGTTGACAAGTTGTTGGAACAGCATTGCTACAAGTCTGCTGCAGGTTTGGTACAACTTGTGCGTTTTTACGTGTGTAGTGGGGCTTGCGGGGCCAAATAGCCCACCAGAATATATGTTGAAATATGCCATGGTCAGACGACCCATTGATTTCCCAAATCACATTCGCATCAGCAAAATTACCGGTACAGAACCACTTCACGACCATCGGAAATCATGCTGTAAAATCGTGCAGGTAGGTGCAAGTAGGTGCAAGAGAACAGCACTCCCTTTTTTACCGCAATAACACTGACCAGTAAGAATATATGATCCTTACGGGATCCCAACCTCGCAAGCAAGGGCCCTTGCGAGGTTGACGGGATCCCTAGGAAGAACACTTTAGGCGTGGTGTGATAATTCGAGAACTTGCGTACCAGAGATTAAGTGTCCTTTATGTAATTTATCTTAAAACTAAGTACAGCTTGAGTCTTAATTAAGTTTGTACCAGTTCAAGCACCGGTCACGTACAGCTAATAATTATTATTATTCAGTTTTGGTAAACTAGTGTTCTGATTGGTGGATTTGTACCACGTGACTTACTTTTACATAACAACAATGCACGGCCGTGCATTATAGCCGTGCATGAACTTTTTATCGCACTGCAAGATGACTGCTGAGTGTGAAAAGTTTTTGGAATTGTCCTCTGAGGAAATAGAAGCGATAATTTCGGAGGCAACGCCAACAAACACAAAAAGAGCAACGGCATGGGGTGTTTCGCTATTTAAAGGTGAGTTTTTGTTGTTTTTTGTGTAGTTTACACGGTTAAAGGTGACAATATGAAATGCTTGTTATTTTATAGTTTACTCAAACTGAATATTAAAACGTTTAAAGCACTCTTTGTTCGTGCATTATCGAAATTTACAAGCACTCGTTCACGAACAAGAAACTCGAAATTTAACACTGCACTCGGCTGCGCCTCGTGCAGTGTTAAATTTCTTGTTTCTTGTTCGTGAACTCGTGCTTGTAAATCTCGATAATGCACTCCAAGAGTGTTGCAATCCTTAATTAATCATCGTTACAACCGATAACGCTATCCAACACAAGCAAAGTTAGTTCTTTTAAGGTTCAGTTACGCATCAATATGCTTAAGTGTTTAAGTACACCACTTGAGCGTATATTCTGCTAAATATAGTATTTAGCCCCCCTTTACACGCCTAGCCCAAGTTGACTACCAACCCGGGTTGGCTCAAAAGCCCGGGTCAACCCTTCTACGAATAAATCTCTATCAGCGTTTACACGATAGCCGGATCAACCTTTCACACCTCGCCAACCCCGGCCAACCTTTCTCGAGACCCGGGTCGACCTGAATTGGCGAGGTGTGAAGGCGTGAAAAGTTTACTCATTTCTTCATGTAAAGCCGGGTTGGGTGTAAATTCATGATTGTGAACTTCGTGCGGTAAATTCATGATTGTGAACTTTGCACCTAGCGTCATATCAGATTTCAACATTTTGCGCGCGTATTTTCTCCGTCTCTTTGTTTGGTACAGACATATAAAATCATACAGTATGTCAAGTAAAAACAGTCCAATACCAAAAGAAAAAAAATGCTCAACCTGCGTTTCAGTAGTCATCTGAAATGATTGATCACCTAATCGTTTCTCTGAAGGATTATAAGACGAAGATGGATTATAAAAATGTAGATTTCAACTCCAATGTTGTCGCAATGTATTCAAAGTTGCGCGAAGGTATATATGGCGTTGGCGTTCGATGCCGAATATTTTGATCCAGTAGATCTGCCAGTGCAAGATAGCCTCGCTATCAAAAAGGAAGAAAACGCCTTTAATGCAGAAGTTGCTACGGCTAAATCCCCGCTAAAAAGGGATATAATCGTATAAAATATATAAGTATCCAAAACTAAAATGGATTTTATCGTATAAGGGATATGAGCTCCAAAAATACACTCTGCTCCAGTCTGTTGCTCGGAATATTATACCCGAGCCAGCCCGGGTTGAGAATTGCTGCCTGGGTTGGCAAAAATTGTCGTCAACCCGGGTTCATGTAAAGTAGCGTACTGACCCGGGTTGAAAATCAGCTCAGGCTCGTGTAAAGGGGGGATGCAAATGTGACACTAATTACTACATTTGTAATCCCGCAAGGCTATGCTGATGTGTTAAACATATTGTACATTTGACTATTGTCGCTGACAAGCTTAAAGCCTGGTTTCCATTTGGTCGTAAAAATAGAGTCATCAGTCACGATCTTTCTGAACGGCCAGTTTATAATAGTTTATACATGTATATAAACCACATATAAATCATATTAAGTATTCTCTAGTAATCACTCCACGTATTTTCAGTTCTAAAATGTTGTATTTCGGCTGACGAGAAAGATCATGACGGCAATCTTTACGACCGTTACGACCATATGCATGGAAACCAGGCATAATTGAAATAGCTGTATAATACAAACATTTATGAACATATGATACTTTCTCTGTGTGTTGGTGTACATATCGAAGGAACTATAAATATCACCAACTCGAACCGACTTGACCTCGTAGCTCAGTTGGTAGACCATTGGACTAGTATCCCAAAGGTTGTGGGTTCGATTCCCACCGTGGTCAGGCAAACTGTTCAGCTCGCCCGGTGTGGATGCACACTCAGAGTAACACCACAAACATCATTAATGAACATAGTTATTAGTGAAACCATATCTATATATCACTTAATACGCGTATGTATCTTACCTTTGATAATCCGTATCTTTGCCAACCTCGGTATCCATGAATCGAACTCGTACCGGAAATCCAAACTGGTGAGTCTTCAACTCGGGCGCCTTGTACTTCTTCCAATCAAGAAGAGGCCTAAACCTTGCACTGCATGTGGATGTTAGGGTAGATTTCTGATTATTTTCCGAATTACGCACTTGTACTTTGGTCTTCCCAGGTTTGTGCGGCTTACTAATATCCACTATTTCTAGTATTTCACCAACAGAAGTTGAATCAACATTGTCTCCTGTTCCGTAATGTGCTTGAATGACTTCCACGTACTTGACAGTCTGGTAGAACGATGCGAAATCAGTAACTTCGCATGAATTGAGACGACAGTCTTTTGTTTGAGGAAGTATTTGAACTTCATCAGGAAAGTCTAATCCGACCGAAATCGCGTTACCATTTCTGTCTTCTGCAGAAAGGACTCGTGTTTCCCGCACTGCATGTATAGTTAGCACCTCTCCATAGCCTAATGTTGAGCTATCTGTACCGCCGTCGTGTCCTCGCACAACTCTCACGACTTGTGGTAACGGGAATTCGGTTATGAATTCGGTCAAAGAGTAGGAATCGTCACTCCAAATTAGAGCATCTAATAATTCGTCTTCAGTTGCAGATGTCATAATTTATCAAGCAGCTGTAGCTTCCGTAAACTATCACTTGATCCGAAACACTTTTACTTCCTTAAAGATCTTTGTTGATAATATTGACAGGTTTAGGCGGTTTTATCACTGCAAAGAAAAGCATCTGAATAGTAATATCGTCATCGGAATATCCACTTATTAAACCGAGTTCTTATTTGTTCACAATAACTGTGTTTGAGTATAACGATGGATTCCTACAATTCTTCGGCAGGGGTTCCTTGTTGAAAAGTTTGTCGAGACAAAATATATTACAATTGAAACAAATTTCACGGTTTATGAAGAAGTTAATCAGCCGTATTCAGATTTACTATAGAAGTTATAACTTGCAACCAGTTCCTCTGTTTCACACTCGGCGTATTTTCATATACAGTAGATATTCATATAAGCACACCGAGACGAATATTTGGCTACCAAACAAATTAATTTGCACACTACTTTATGCACATAAATTGAACAGTAATCGCAGACTAGAATTTTAATGGTAGTACTTACTTGCCAAGTACTTCTTCTAGTGATTTTAATTCCAATATAACTGGTGAAGGTATCCCTTATAAATGGTTAAAGATTTCAATGAACTGCAGGCCGTCGAGACGAATTATTCACCAAATCAAATAAACAAAGCCGGCCAAAGAGTTTATACAATATTCAATAACCACTCAATTGAATCCAGATTTACAGTAGAAATGACCGCGAAAGTTACTATAAGTTTTACTTACTTCAATTTCACCGTATTTGGTAAAGGCTAAAGGTGTCCAAAGTGCATTTACCGTAAGCACGTCGAGTCAATTCAAACAAGTTGAACAGTTTATCCAAAATTAATTGACTCAATCCTGATCAGTCACAACAGAAGTAACCAATGGACAAGCGCTTTCTTTACTTCATCTTAAACGTATGTTCATAACAGTTTTCTTATAATTTCTTAAAGATGTTTACAGCGGCACGTCGAGACGAAATATTTGGCGATTGATACAAATAACAGCTCATAGTTTACACCAAAAACTAATCATTTGAGACCACATTGTATTCTCACAAGTTTATGAATAATCAAGTAGACAATTATAAAATATTCAATATTGAAAAACGAAACCATGCTGCGAGGATAATTTCTAAAGATTCGAAAGCTCTTTATATAAAAACATTTCTTACCGGCTATTGACTGGTACCGTGTGTGAAAGAATTCGCAGCAATGTGAACAACATGTTTACAAGGATCTACTTCCGTGTCAACCATTCTGTCTTATCGGAATGTTCTTTTTTCACTATTTTGGAATACTTGGCCTGGGCCTAGCGGGCGGGCAAGACTTGGGGTAATTTTCAAACAGGATCTTAAAACGGAATAATCATGCTTATAAAATAACCTTGTAACAACGCCTGCGCTGATTGGTTGAAAAGCGAAAAATCCCGTGTTTCTATAACGCTGTAGAACACGGGAATTTTCCACGAACCTCAAAACAACTGACTAAAACAAACGTTTTCGCCTGAAATATCGATTAAAAATCTTCGTCAACCTGAAATTTTGTTAAACAAGCATTGGAAAACACTTACCAAACGTTTTTTCGCTTTAAATTTTCTTTAAATCAACTTTTTCAGCATGTTTTTTTTCCATAATTTTGCAGTCTTTTCTTGTTATTGTGTAATGAGAATATACTTTTTAATCGCGTTAAAAATATTGTTTTTGTGTTATTATATCACAAGTTTATTTAATAAAGGAAATTGAAAACTTTTTTCCTGTGTTTCTATAGAGTTATAGAAACACTTGTGCTAGTTTGGGAGAACTCGAAATAACGTGGAAACACTCGCACTACATGCTCGTGTTCCCACTGATTATTTCTCGTTCTCCCAAACTAGCACGCGTGTTTCTATAACTCTATAGAAACACGGAAAATGTTTTCTATTTCTTAAACAGTAGCCGTTCTTAAGAAATGACTGATTTACAATGATGACACAGACAGGATCAAACATGTTTGCAAATTTTTATTGTTCTATCGACTGTACTCCATTCAATTTAGTCTGCTTAATTTAATAACATTTCGAAGTATAACTCCGTCTAGCTTGAGATGACTATTTACAAGCCTGTGGTCGGCAGATTTATTTACACATGTCACATTCTTACAAACTGACAGCGTGGCATTTTCCAGCTATACGAACAAATATAACACAAGCTTTTACTTTTCGGCCGTCTCTGTGCTAATCATGCACAGCGTCAACCTCGCGTCTAGTTTTACTATAGGGTTAACACTAAATCTAGGGTTAACCCCAGCCCAGCACTAGGTTTAACCCCAACCCTGACCCTATAAGGTTGGAGTAACTTTATATAGACAGGATGTTATGTCTGGCATATTTTATGTCCTGCTTGTAATTATTCAGTACCTTGTTTAGAATTAAGTAGTTTCATTCATTGAATAATGATTTTTGCGGAGATAAACAGTATAGAAATGTAATATCAAATTAATAAGAACACAAAGCTTCGGATCGAGAGGGATTCAACTGAATTACTGAAATATACAAGCAAACCATACCTGAAAAATACAAGCTAGTTGAATTTCTGCTAATCCGAAGCTTTCTTTCAGTATATAAATGTGTCTGTATGCGTTATATTATATATCGTACTGCCCATTGATTTTATGCATTGATTGTAATTGTGTTATATGTCACACATGTGCGGTATGATATTAAATTACATATTAATGTATGGAGGAAGGCACGTTTTAAACTTTGTATACAGTATTAATTAAGACTGTAGATCTGGTATGATCTTGGTACGTTCTTTACTTAAACATATTTCTGTTTTATTCCGTATTTTTGTAACTTTTTGTCTAAAATATGGCTTTATTAAGGTCAAATTTTAGAACAGGATCCGATGCTCAGAATGCAGGGAATGGCGTTTCCGCGGTTCAAATTTCAACTAGGTTTTTCTGTGCGCCCAAAGTTGAGGATTATGCTACAGTCAGCTGGATCCGCCCCTGTCTGCGCTCTAAATGGAATATTCATATATGTGGACGTGGTGTGAAGTTACTGGCGCCAACTATGTGAACAAATAAATTTATTTACAATATTTTATTTTCCTGCCGAAAATTCTATGATAGCAAGCAGGCAAACCACAGTTAATAGACTGACTTCATATATAATATGTCAGTTCATTTTTATATATAATATGTCAGTTTCATCTTCATATATAATAAGTCAGTTCATAGTGTGCCACCTATACGCAGGCATTTGGCTTACAATAACGTAATTTTATGTAATAGGGCCTACTAGTTTCTGATTAGGTATCTGCTGCAATGCTGAATTATATCGCACTTATCACGTGTGGAACCTAATTCGAAGCATTTGGCTGATAATAAGCGCGACATTTGAATCAAATAAGATTGACGACACCAGAATTAAGTTCGACATATATTCCAGTATCCATTCTACTTTGGGCCGACAGTAACTCAGTCTGCTAATGTCTGTTGCACAGGTTTAATATTGCAATGTGAATTGCTTGGCGACGCTAATAAAAAATACAAATAACCTTCAGGCAAGACCTGGAATTGATTGGGTAGTCTGTAGCTCGAGGCCGTTAATTATCAATTCCTTAGAAAGAATATTTTTCATTCCAACCAATTACCAGAAACTTAATTTAAGAACTTTTTCTAACATTTCAGCAACATCATGGAAATTTGTGTTGTTCACACCAATATACCAGGCATTCGCTTCATTTATGCAAAGCATCTATCCAGTCCTAGTTTTGAGGTCAGTGGGGTTATTGTTCAGCGTGCCACCATTGACCAGGTGTGTGACCACTAGAGGAAGCTACCACAGTAAAGCAGTAATCTGTAGTTTTGCTTGACACTTTCACAATAATAAAGCTGCTAAGATAGTCTTAGATCAACCTATATATTTCTCTGCAACCGATGCTCTCAGTAAGCTTAAATGGAAATCCTTAAAACGTAGAAGAGCTGAGCATCGAGCCATATTTGCATATAAGGCCATCAATAATATGTTATCGCACCAATTTAGTTTTCAACTTAATTGTGATTTCCATAGATATAATACTAGATCTAAGAATAACATCAGGAAAACCAAGGCTTCGAGGAGGTGGGGTCACTGGACAACGGTAAACTTTGTTTCTGAAGTCTGGAATAGTCTGGATGATGATCTAAAAAGCTCCACCTCGATAACCTCATTTAAAGTGCTTATGTCACAAAATTTTTTTTTGATATTTGGTAGAGGACAAAAAGTTAGTTAATAGGTTCTTTAACATTTTTCGGTTTTCTCTTTTCATTCGCGAGATACGAGGCTCTAAACAGCGATTTTCGTAAAATTGTCGCGTATCAACAAGAGTCTGGGACGAGCGTGGTGTGACGTAGCTTAAGGGACTTAATTTCGACGCGCATTATACATTTGATATATTTTCCAGCATGTGAGGCAGTAGCTCGGATTCGGAAAGCACTCATAGTTCTCAATGTGACTCAGAATACAATTATATTCCTGGATATATTATAGAGGATGAATCAAATGATACTAGTCACGAAATTGGAACTATAGAAGCAGTTGATAGCGAAATTTTAGGCGATTATGATGCATGCCTTTATGCCGATGAACCGCTAGCCGGCGAAGAATGGTACGCACGATATTTCAGAAATTCAGCAGAACACAAGCAACAAAAAGAGATGCTACAGCGAAGGTTAGATGGCCTTGAAGATGTTAAATTATGGTGAGTGTAAACATAGATTTATTTTAACATTTTAACGTAAAATAAGTATCTCTGGCTAATATTATATTTTGCGGGATACGGGCTCATATGGCATCAGTCACAACAAAGAGTTAAAACCACACTTCCATCACCTTCGCAAGAAAATACAAGACACGAGATCAAAGAAAATATAAACAGACTGGTTCCGAGCAAATTACGTATATATTCTTGTTTGAAGCTACAGTGTTTATCTGCGATCACGTTTATTTAATACGAACGAACGATTGTATTTTCTCGCAAGTTCAATTCTTAAAGCCCATTTTTCCAAACAAATAGGTCTGAATCCCGAGTGTAGAGTGATACAGCACGGCGGCTGTGGCACATCTTCTAAAACGAAGTTATCCTTCAGAACATCCCTACAAGATTCCATCTCCTGACAGCACCAAGCTTCGTGTGTATATTGTATATGTATTATCGCACAATCGCCGCATTTACACTTGTGAAATATGATACAGGTGAGGGTTTGATGTGACTGATGCCGTATCAAAAATATATCAGCCAGAGATACTTGTTTTACGCCGTTAAAATGTTAAATAAATCTATGTTTACGCTCACCATGATTTAATATCTTCAAGGCCGTCTAATCTTCGTTCTAGCATCTCGTTTTGTTCCTTGTGTTCCGCATAGTTTTAAATATCGCGCGTAGCTTTTATCGCGCGTAGCATTCTTGGCTCGCTAGCGGCTCATCGGCATAAAGACAATATGCATCATAATCGCCTAAAATTTCGCTATCAACTGCTTCTAGAGTTCCAATTTCGTGACTAGTATCATTTGATTCATCCTGTATAATATACCAAGGAATATAATTGTATTCTGAGTCACATTGAGAACCATGAGTGCTGGAAAACATATGTCTTCCCAATAGGTTTTTAGTACTCCTTCACATGTGAATTCGAACTTCCGTCCCTTAAGCTACGTCACACGGCTCTCGCCCCAGACCCTTTTCCGGTTTTTTCTCGGGCGCGACAATTTTTCGCTAAAAGCCAATTTTTCAAGGTTTAGAGCCTCATATCTCGCGAATGAAAAGAGAAAACCGAAAAATGTTAAAGAACCTATTAACTAACTTTTTGTCCTCTACCAAATATCAAAAAACAATTTTTGTGACATAAGCACTTTAAGAACCGCCTCGAAAAAACTGAATTGTAATGACTTGTTTGTTCTGTCTAGTTATTTTCATTTGTAATTTAATTATTTTTAGTATATGTTTACTTGTCCGAGGACCCCTCTGTAAACCACTACTTGTGAAGTTGGTATCCTCATTAAAAATTATGTTCATTCATTCACAATCATTGTACTGTCTCATTTTCCTCTCTATTTCTTTTGTGTAATCATAATGAAAAACAAAGATTTGATAAGAAAATGCTCCCCCCCCCCCTTGCACCACCCACTCCCCAATTTACTCCGCTTGATCAACTGGTTGCTTACAACGTAGCCTGATAACAGACCTACGTTTCACCCGCCCTAAAATTCGTCGACGGAAAGGGCGAAACGTAGGTCTGATGAAAATGTTGTCAAAAGCGCCTTCCGCCCACTTTGCATTTTGCAATAATTAACGATGATGATTGACACATACATGTAATACCTAAAAATACAATGAAAGTTGTCGATTTCACTTTATTGCTAAACTGCGAGCGGTCCCTCCTTTCCGCGGGTTTAGATTTCCGGGCACGAGATTTCCGGGCACGAGAAAGGAAAGGAGGGACTGCAGACAACACAGCCTGAGAAATGAAATCCCCGTTGCCCACACAACGGAAAATTCCCATTGGTCGAAAACGATACGCCTGTCAATCAAATCTGATATGTAATAATTATGCTATAAATAATTTCCAGAGTGAATGTTGATTTTATACAGGGTGTGTCAAAATAAAAGTAATCGAACGTCAGCGCGCTATTGTGTCTGAATTACTGCGTATGAACGAGATTTTTTCATCTTCGGAAAGACCAGGCTTTTAGCTGTTGAATGATATGTTCTTCATGCCAAAAGGATAAAAAATAAGCAAGTACGAGTCTGATAAAAAATGCTGGTCAGATCGCATATTTTCACCGTGTAATATGCGATTCTGACTAACATTTTTTATCGGACTCGTACTTGCTTATTTTTTCTCCATTTGGCATGAAAACATGTCATTCAACAGCTAAAAGCCTCATCTTTTCGAATATGAAAATAAAATGTTCATACGCAGAGTAATTCACGTACAATAGAGCGCTGAAGTTCGATTACCTTTTTTATATACCCTGTAAATAAACATGATATTAACGGTTTCCTATTGGATAGATTTAATTGGATATAGCAATGTTTATGCAAAGCGGAGCCAATTTGACAAGAGCGAAAAGTGGGCATATATTTCGTTTGTTGCTGTGTCACTCGCGGTCTACTTTATTGCAAGTTTGTAAACTAGTCAGGAGTCGATAAGTACAGATATTCGAATAAATATTTAAAATATTGGTAACCACATGGAGCCCGTTGCTTTTATATACTTAAACCTTTGTAAACAAACAGTTACAGCTAGTAATAATACAATATTTTCAACACATTCTATGAATGCGATGAAATCTGCCTACGCAAATTTGGCAATGGCCAATGTGCCATTGTTGAATTGCATCCCAACTCTTACAATTTATACATTTGAAATCGCCATACAATGGTAAAATCTAAATAAAATATTTTGTACGTGCTGCCTATGTTATCAAAATGTAAAACATGAATGCGCACATATTTGTATCCGAGTTTTATTATGATTAATCACAAAACTTAGATCGTGCATAAAAAATTTATATATATTGTATTGTTTATTACAACGGAAACTCAAAGATACAACGCTGAAGAATTTGACACGTACTGCTCTACTCCCCTCTAGTTTTAATTTTAGACGGTAGATACTCTTGTCGTTTGGCATCACAAAATATTTATAATATTACACTGTATGCATATGGGAACGAGGTTGTATGCACTGTTATATGCGTTGATTTACCGTTGAAAATATTCTGATCTTTTCAAATCTTTTCATGTTAGCGACCAACCAATCACAACCCATTTCCCTGTGAATTAGCCAATCAGCTTTGTCGACCGCCAGGGGGTCGACTTACATGCACGAGTGTATCTAAAAGTCGAGGGTCGAGAGTCGAGAGCAAAAGTCGAGAGTCGAGAGTAAAAGTCGAGAGTAAAAGTCGAGAGTAAAAAGTCAAGAGTAAAAAGTCGAGAGTCGAGAGTAAAAAGTCGATCGAGAGTAAAAAGTCGAGAGTCGATCGAGAGTAAAAAGTCGAGAGTCGGCAAATGTCATCAGAAACAACAAATTCAAAATATTTTTAACACAATATATAACCGATCCGTAACAACGGCTGATTATAGCTGTACGGGCGAGGGGGGAAGGCAGTCCCACCCCCCAGTCAAAATAAAGTCATGCAAATTAGGCGTATAAATTCGGGCAAAAATTGGGGGAAATAAATTTAAAAAGAAGACAGTACATGCAATATGGTATTTAAAAATACCAGAAATATATGTAAAAGTAACGAGGAATCGACAAATAGGAAAATATTTTTGTCTACTTCCCAACGACAATTTTGGAAATTTAGTTACACGGAAAATTTTATTCAGTGGGTAAAAGTCGGGTAAATTTTCTTTCTGGCTCCCGCCCGTACGCCTAAAGCCTGCATGGCAGGCGGTCCCTAGTACGCCTATGACGGCTGAACTAATTTCATTTCCTGTGTATCCGAACATAAAGCAAACAATATTTGCGAAACATAATTTAGTATGCTCAAATTCTCGAAATTGAAGTAAACAAGAGGCATATACAATCAAAGGAATAATCAAGTATAATATAAAACAAAAACTTTCGCAAAAATTTAGCCACAACATTCAATAATATTAACTATTATCTAATAACTAGTTTTATCGCTTCCTTATATATTACTGTCCATCCTTCCCGCTTTTACATGCACCGCGAAAAATTTCCGCGAAAAATTACTCATATGTGAAGCTACATATAAATACTAGGACTTTACAATCACGTGCGAGACATATTACCACCCGAATACCCGATAGAGTCACACATACGACAAAAGAATCCTATTTTTACTGGCTCGTATTTATGAATTCACAATTGTATGAATCGTTAGATTGTGATCAACGTGGATTTCTTAATACGCTCTCGTTTGATATAAACGTACGTACGTTAATGAATAAGTAACATTTTAGTTACAAGCCTGGAGATGACTGTCAAAATTCAGCGGAGTTTATGTGTCAGTTCGAACACAGGCGGCCCAATCTCGCAAGGGTCAGTATAGACTTATAGTATAAATGTATATTATATTAATGTATATTATAGTAAAAATATGTCGTAAAATATAAATTTTAAAATGAAATTGACTTGCCTATTTGATAGTGTGTGTTCTCCTTTTATTCCTCCTTTGTTGGACTAATATTTTCCGAGACTTTGTACTCGATGTTACTAGTATACATGAAACATGATAAAGGCTAACGATTCCCGATCGTCCATACGACGGCACGGCACTTCGAATCGAAAATTCTCACACTCAAATCGCTTTATTCTCAAAAAAAATTCGTCAGCATGTACAACAAATGCCGTTCTTCGAAAATACAGAGGTATTTCGGCGAGATGTACACGTTTTGGACCATATTTTAACAATGGAAATCAAAACCCATTTTATATTGAACTTACCCGGACCGAAAATTACTACGGCGAACGTCTGCGCAACCAGGCCTCCTTTACCGTTGGATTTACAGGGGGGAAGCAGATATTTCCGGTAACAGCCAGCCAATCGCGGCCGCGTAGCGACTGTTTACATTATTTGAAATTTGATATTCAAAATAAAAACTCCTTCGATCGGATACTGTATAAAACTCGAGATGTTGTCGAAGAAAAGAAAATTAAACGACGGAGATTGAAGAATTTTAAGGAAGAAGTAATATACAGCGGCTCTTTGTTGGAAAGTATGGTAGAATATGATACTTTAATTCGAAATATTATCGTGAATATATTAGTGGCATCCTCCCCCCTGTAAATCCAACGGTAAAGGAGGCCTGGTTGCGCAGACGTTCGCCGTAGTAATTTTCGGTCCGGGTAAGTTCAATATAAAATGGGTTTTGATTTCCATTGTTAAAATATGGTCCAAAACTTGTACATCTCGCCGAAATACCTCTGTATTTTCGAAGAACGGCATTTGTTGTACATGCTGGCGAGTTTTTTTTTGAGAATAAAGCGATTTGAGTGTGAGAATTTTCGATTCGAAGTGCCGTGCCGTCGTATCGACGATCGGGAATCGTTAGCCTTTATCATGCTTCATGTATACTAGTAACATCGAGTACAAAGTCTCAGAAAATATTAGTCCAACAAAGGAGGAATAAAAGGAGAACACACACTATCAAATAGGCAAGTCAATTTCATTTCAAAATTTATATTTTATCGACATATTTTTACTATAATATACATTAATATAATATACATTTATACTATAAGTCTATACTGACCCTTGCGAGATTGGGCCGCCTGTGGTTAGAATGAAATGACATGTGAAAACATTTAGCAAGATTGAGGCATCAAATGCGATATTATTTTCTTATCTTTTTTGTTTTTGTTATCACGTTATTATTATTGACTGTTGTAGCAATATTTATTGGGAAGTTTGTATTTCAGCCGTTGGTACTTGTTACGGAATGGCTATGTAAAGCACTAAAGCTATATATAGATTGTGTTAAACGTGGTTAAAAATATTTTGACTTTGTTGTTTCTGATGGGCAATTGATAAAACTAGAATAGTGAAGCGAATAGTGCGAATAGTGCGAATAGTCGACGAATAGTACGAATAGTCCGCGAATAGTCGACGAATAGTGCGAATAGTCCGCGAATAGTCGACGAATAGTGCGAATAGTCCGCGAATAGTCGACGAATAGTACGAATAGTCCACGAATAGGCGACGAATAGTACGAATAGTCCACGAATAGGCGACGAATAGTACGAATAGTGCAATAGAGACTTTGCAAGGCTTTGCAGCAGTGCTATAGAACTAAATTTACCGGGGGGGGGCTCTGTTGACAAACATGAAATCGTGAAAACATTGG
>CACRXK020002109.1:0-31831 GCA_902702795.2 Paramuricea clavata
TTCATTGAGTCCCAGCATAAAAACGTAATAGCGTTCACTACACTTAAAAATGCCTTTGCCACGTGTGTATCTGACGCAGCTCTTACTTTTTTCGAGAATTGTAATGAAATGCAGCAGTTTTAGAAGAAGCAAAGGAAGCTGCAAAAAATTACACATTCTCATCCATGGTGTGCATGTTTGCCTTGTCCACAGTAATTCAGTGTGCCATTCAGTCATTCTACACCCACTCACCAATGATACTGTAGTGAAAGAAAATTGGGATTCCTTGGATTCAATTGTACAACACAGTATATTCACGGGATTATCTTGATGGCAGTGCAATTGGATATGTCCATATCTTTCATTGTGCTGCGATGCCACCGTCTTATTTGGTTGATCGAAGAATTCTATCTACCAAAAATCATTTTGTTACCTTGTGCAAACCAGTTAAAGCACTTCAGCCACGAGACCATTATTTTAAAGCGCACCTTCCAATCTTATTGAAGTCTGCGATGCCAGTTCATCCTAAAGTTCCTCCTACACTGCTACAGTTTCTCCTAAAGTTTCTACTAAAGTTTCTTCTGCTCCTTCCTCTACACAAGTGACTACATTTACTAAAAAGCAGACGACTGGTCCAAAAAGAAAACAAATTAGCTTAGATCGATGCGCTTCTTGTGAAACGAGCGTGCAACACACAAGAAACTGTAGACAGTGAAATCAAATTTCCCAGCACTAGTAAAGGAATTTCATCTGTAACTCCCAACACTGGTCCTACTTCAGAAAAATATAACACCAAAACACAACGAACTTCCACCAATTCGTGGCCAGATGATATCTAAACTACGTAAATCTGGTGTCCAGTCTTCCTGATTCAAAAAAGTACGAAATTCTGTGCAATCATTGCCATTGGAAACCTGGTTCTGATTTTTCTTTTCCTCCACGCGAAAATATTGGTAGACGTTTCCGGTTGGCATGGTTATCACGATTTCCATGGTTGGCTTACTCTGCTGTGGCAAACGGTGGTTTTTGCGTCACTTGTGTTCTTTTTGGCAGTGAAAGCACGCATAATGCAAGCGAGCTCCAACGATTGATGACCAGTGCTCTTCCTCCAAGTGCTTCTGCTGTCCAGAAACTATGTCAGCATGGTGAAAAATCCAATGTTCACGCAACGGCAACTCTCCGTGCTACACAGTTTAAGCGAATGATCGAGAATAAGACCGACTTGGTATCGATGTGCAGCTGGAAAAAACCCACCCCGTAAAAGACCTACGTTGCAACTGAAACGCCAAGATGATTGAGTTCGATGTACAGCCCTAATTGGATATTTTTTGCTACGAAGAACCTGAAATACACAGGAACAGTACGTGCGGTACAGAATTGTGGTTTTATGTAATTACAGTGATTTTGTAACATTCTAATGTTGTAACGTTCGCTGAAAAACATGGTATGTTGTTTAAATATTTGACTTATTTAGTGCGTTTCGTTATTTGCTGTCTAAAATATGGCGTAATTAATGACGAATTATATGATAGAATTCGATGCTCAGAAATCAGGAAATGGCATTTCCGGGGTTCAAATTTCAAAAATTTTCCGGGGGGGAATGCCCCCGGACCCCCCTAATTATGCGCGGTTTTGGAGTGCGCCACGGTCAGGGTTTAGGCTGGATCCGCGCCTGTAGACTGCCTACTCTATTTCAAAGAAGAGAGGACATGTGTGACAAACTCTTTACGAGTATCATCAAGGATCCAATGCATAAACTTCATCATCTGCTGCCCCCGAAGAACGAGACTGATTATTCTTTCAGGACGAATCGGTATTTTAATATGTACGTTACACGCACGAACCGCTTTTATAACTCTTTCATTCCTGCTATGTGTAGGAAGTTTGTAGGATAGATTTTATGCTTATTTTAATCGAATTTTGATCGAGGGTGGGTTTTATAATATTGTATTAATAATATATTTATATGTAGTGCATGTGATAATATGTAATCCACGCAATTCAGCTTCTGGCTGCAATGTGGTTTCAATTTAATAATAATAATAATAATAAAAAAAATGTTCAGATGAGGGTACATGTACTCCGAACATTCGTCTACTCATCCACTCGTTCACATCCATCAGAAGGAGAAAATCGCACTAGATCAGAAATCTCAGCAAAAATTGCAAGTGTAGACGGTCCTTCACAAAACGGATACAATTGAAAGAACTGACCTTTCTCGATATTATGCAGTTATGCCTTGAACGTGCGACCACGCACGTTGTCGTTGTAACGCGAAACGTGCGCGCGATACTGGCACGTCTGAAACCTGTGAATCAAAAATGAGAATTTGTTATTATTAATTTATTAAATTCGCCCATATAATATACTAATTTACGATTGTTTATTTTTTATAATATTATGGAGGGCTATAGACTACCGCCTTTTCGAAACTTATATAAAGGCTTTTATTAATTAATCATCCCTCTTTGAAGTTTGAACAACAGTCATAATATTTAAGATTGGCGGAATGCGGATGTGTAGAATAACATAAAGACTATAAATAATTGATTCCAAACTATAAGAGCGTGCACGGATGATGTGAGATGATTTAGACCTACATCAATATCATAGAAAAAACCGTTTATAAGCCTTAACGCCACACAGTATATGTACATTTGGCAACTAGAATATTTTCAAATGCAACCCTTCATATAGTAACCTTGAAACCATGATTGCAGCTGTCTGAACTGCGTGAAATTTATCGAAGATTCTTCTTTCAAAATTCGTTAAAGTTGGACCCTCATGTTTGAGATATATTGTAAAGGCAGTTCAAACACCGCGGCATGAAGTTTATTGTAATATTGTATAGAATACCACCTACAGATCCCATACGCTGGACCGTCACGTTTGAGATATGGTTTTTCAGGTAGTTCTGACACAAACCACGACAGCTTATTGTAGAATACTACCTACACTGGACCACCACGTTTGAGATATCGTTTTCAGGTAGTTCAGACACAAACCACGACAGCTTATTGTAGAATACTACCTACACTGGACCACCACGTTTGAGATATCATTTTCAAGTGGTTCAGACACAAACCACGACAGCTTACTGCAAAATACTGCCTACACTGGCCCCCACGTTTGAGATATATTTTTCAGGTAATTCAGACACAAACCACGACAGCTTACTGCAAAATACTACCTACACTGGCCCCCACGTTTGAGATATATTTTTCAGGTAATTCAGGCACAAACGACGACAAAGCGTACTTTGGACACATGCAATACTATACCGGTACTATATCTATACCCGGCATCTATATTTCGACCTGCAGGCATTTCAGACGGAAACAAATTATTAATGTTACCAATTAAGGACTGTACTTAGTAAATATTGGACCCGTCCACGACCTCTAGGGAAAACAGTTCAGATAGAGATATCCACTATAAATAAAGCTATTTTAGGTTCCTCCTGTAGTAACACTGGATCAAGAAAAGATGATCCTTACTGGACCTCTAGGAAAATGTGATTTTATAGCCTCAGGTAAAATACGCGCACAAACCGGTATTTTGCCGGTTGACAATAATCTTTGCCGATATCGGTTGAAGGATACGACTAGCTATACCTCGCTAGAAATGTCGACATATTTGCTATCATGCGTACCGTTGCACCGTTGTGTAATAGACCTTTCCCCTTTTGAGTGAAATTTTGATCTAGACAAGTCTGGACAAAAATTTCATCACAGCTTGAAAGAGCATCACAAAATTAGTAATATTCCGAAGTTTCGTTGCGAAATGTTGTAAAATGCGGATAATATAGCCTTGCGAAGTTTGCCGTTTTTCAGTCATTTGGTATTACAAACGGGAAATTGATAATCAGTTTCATCAAACTGATGCAAAATGTTAGATTGTAATGCAAAATGACTGAAAAATGGCAAACTTCGCAAGGCTATATTATCCGCATTTTACAACATTTCGCAACGAATCTTCGGAATAGCACTAATTTTGTGATGCTCTTTCAAGCTGTGACGAAATTCTTATCCAGGCATATCTAGATCAAAATTTCACTCATAACTATAAGGGGAAAGGTCTATTGTATTAAATACAGAACATGATAGATTTCTTAGAATATGCTTGTTATTAACAAGAGATCAAAAGGTCAGTACCCAAGTGGCACATCAAATTTAAAATAAACGCTCAAGACAAGACTCTAAGCTAGGCTAAGCGTGCATGTTCCCATGATATACAGTAATAGCCAATTAGTGACAAAAATGTCTCAAATAGGCCTACATGGATTTTGCTACAGTAGCCAAAAATGAAACGTGCTAAGACCAAAGTCTATTCCGAATTATACTGGGACGCTAGATTGTACTTGATATGGAAATGTATGTATAGCGCTGGGAACCACGATTGGGTCACGTAGTCTTGATGGCATCACGTTCTGGGGGAGGAGCTTAGCTCTATTTCGCATATATACAACGGAACTCGCAAGCTCAAAACGTGTCATTGTTTGTTAGTTCTACATCGTGCAAGGAACTCGGGATTTTGAAGCAAGTTACGAAAGTATTATGGCACCGATTGAACGAAAGCATAAAAAACAAAGTAACGAGAATACAAAGCAACAAAGTTATATGGCTAAGGTGAGCATTTTGAATATGCCGATTGGCGATTAGACTCTAGATGTACTATAGAATACATGTGTTATAAAAGCCTTCTCTCTCTGACCGGCGTTGATTTCCTGTAATATATGAAATTGTATATGTCAATATGATTATATATATCGAAATGAGTGTTCCCAGTTCGAATTTAATTTAACAAACATTGGCACATTGCGCACGTTTCCTCAAACTTCGCAACAGTAACCCAGTTATTGCATGGACCTATAATATAGGGAGAACAGTTTAGAACTGATAGTCGACAGAGCTATCCAGTGTAAATAAAGTTAGTCTATAAGCTTATAGTCAAATACATCGCGTTAATTTATAATTCATTTAAATGGTGCTGCATTTACTTAGCATGAACTGAAATTCAAAGTTCATATGCTTAGCATCGAGGTTACGAGGTTAGGAATAGTAGGCCTAAATTGCGTCAGGTTGCTTTAAAATTTATATCGTATTATTTTGTAGCCTTCTGTATGTTTTGCCTTAGCAGAGAATAAACTATATACTACACAGACTTGCTTAAAGTCATTGCTTTCATTAACATTAATATTGGCATCAAAAATGTTACGAAGTTCAATTCATGGAAATTGCATTTAAAACCAAAATCGAAAATTGCTACTTTAAAAATTCGAACATACGGTTTCAAATGTATATATATATATATATATATATTGATTTATTGCGTATTTAATATAATATTCATTATCATTTTATCATGGCGTGTAGCGTTGGTGTTCGGACTGATATAAACAATAAGTATTATTACGCCTACAATTTAGTCTAAGTCACTTTTAAAAGATTCTTTATAAATCTTTCAATTTTTTATTCCAATTTGTTGTACATGTCTTGTTTTGGTTACATTTTGGGCTAAGCCACTTCATAAGGTTACTATATAGGTGGTCCCCCTTGGCAATCAAATCCTTTCTATATATATATACACGCATGTCTTATAGCAATATAGCTAGGATAAATATAGGCGCGTTTAACCATATTAATCGCATATTTTAGAAATCAGCAGTTCATAGCCAATATAGGGAACTGAAATCATATTACATATACATCTTAACAGATAGGCGCTTTTCATTAACACGGTCAGAACAATCAAATTGTTGAATGAAACAGAAAATGTTTGTGTTTTGCCTTCGGACCATCTGACCGGAAAATTTGGATCAAATTAGAAGTAGCATTTTTGCTAGATTGTTCGAGAAACATGGGCTAACATCCTGGTCTCTAAGTGGCCTCAGCTGGCCTGATTAAACGCCATGCACATATTATAGTCACTGTTCCACTACTGCAAATAATTTATACATATATAGTCATGGTCATAGTGTAGTTTTTTACCTCAAAAGGTTTCCACAATTATGTTGTACACTATCTGTTCTATGTGTATATGATATCGAGCATTCAGCATTCTTGACTTTAGTATTTCATGAACAAAAACCAACAACTCGTGTAGCTAGCTATAATACAACAATTGATTTGTGTTGTATAGTTGTAGATAGTAGAGACTAAAGTGCTCAACAAAAAAATCCTTTGGCCGGCTTTGACGAACAAAATGTATTTAGTCTTAGGCCTAATTCTTAAAACAGTAATAGTGTTATAAACATTGATTCGAAATACACATGCAGGTGTTTTTAAATAGATTATGTATAGAGTTTTCGGAATCGAGATTAGTTTTATAAAGTAGGAAGTATTTTGCAATAAGCTGCCGTGTGCCTGATCATGATTAAAGACCTTTATCAATTATACATGCACGCGAGGGAATTTTTGTTGTCAATTAATTGCAACGCAATTTCTGATACAGCGCGATGCTATCTGAAAAGTACTCACATATATACCCTTACGAAAAGTCTATAGGTGACCTATAAGTATAGGAAAAGGAAATGTTCCAATGCCCTACAGAAGCCTTTAGGCACCTATGTTCCTATATAGAGCTCTATAGGCTTATGGTCACCTACAGAAAATGTTCCAATTGCCTATAGATAAAACTGAGCTATATATATAGGTTTCCTATAGGAATTACCCATATAGGTTGGCCTGTAGGCCAGGCCTATAGACTTTTTTGTATATAAACATGGCACTGTGACTGTATCCCCATTTACACTACGCTCGATTTTTGGTACCGTGCCACTTTTTTGGTTCTTGAACGACCTAAACAGGTATAGTCCAAGAACCAAAAAAGTGGTACGGGCACCAATTTTATCCGAGCCGTACCAAAAATTGAGCGTAGTGTAAACGGGGCTATATGTCGGAAATTGCGTTACAGCCATACAGGAATTACCCATGTATGCAGACACGTTTGTGATATAATCTTGAACACGACCTGTGGCAGTGTAGGTGATTGCCACTGAATTGAATAAGAAAGCTTGCGATTGACAGCTATAGGACCACAACAAAGACAACGGCCTTCCTTCCATTTTTAAGGTAGTTGTATCCCTATCAATGCGAAGCTTTCTTATACTACGTGAGGTATATCACAGCTCGGAGTTTACGTAATCTATATAAAAGCCCGGTTTCCATATGGTCGTAATGACTCGTAAAAATAGAGTCACGCGCTCTTTCGCAAAGGCCAGTTCAAGGGCTCAGTTTATACCTGTATAAACCACATATAAACCATAAGTATTCTCTAATGTTCAGTTCTAAAATGTTGTATTTCGGCTGATGAGAAAGATCGTGACTGTTTACGACCGTTATACGGCCACATGCAGGAAACTAGGCTTAAAGGATGTCAGCTTGTATTTCAAAATTGCAAACTACGTCAAACACACGTCACGCGTTCGAAAATTTAGGAAGCTTATATATGTAGCTATCATGACAAAGGAAGTTCTAAATATAGACTAAAGTATATACCATAGACTACATAGGCCGGAACGCTAATGGGAAACAGTAAAACATATTGAATTTCCATCTTACTCAAAAATACTTTTCAAAACTCTAGAATTCTTGACCGCAGAAAGTGCGTTAATTAATCACAGTTTCATTAAGTATTTTAGTATATGTGTGTGACTATGTCTATGGGCAATTATTCTCGAGCCTCGAAGTCTTTAGATCGTTTTTGAATTCAACTTTTACGTCATATATACGTTGTATATACTGCGAGCGAGTCATCGTTAATTTGAAATATCTTTAATTATATCTTTCATACTTTGCGTGAGAACGTCATATACGCTTTGCAAGAACTGACTGAATCGGACAGCTGAAACATACCAATTTATTATTTTCAACAGTTACTCATCATATGAAGTATAGGCTATACGTCAGTGCGCACTTCACTACCGTTATATCTTACGTAAGTTTCTCCGCAAATACTAAAAAAAACTACAGTACAGCTGTACACGTTTGCTTGTTTTGACATACAGCACCGTACGAGTTTTAACCGAAAATAACAAAAATTAAAAACATCCGACTATAAGTATAATACTTATATAGAATATAGTAGGATGTTTTTGATTTTTTATATATAAACCCCCAAAATTTGGCCATTAATCATTATGATATTTTTGAACTGTTTGTGCTACATGCAGCGACTGTAGTACATATAGTGCTAAAATATAGTGCTTAAATCTTTTTTATTTACAAAAGTAATAAACAAAATCAGGAGGCTAAAGGAGTAAAGCGTCTCTCTTGTGCTAAGCACTATTCCAAATTGCAGTTAATGGCATGTACGTACACATATAGGTATGGCCGTCGTAAAAATAGAGTCACGATCTTACTCAACGGCCAGTTTATGATAGTTTATACCTGTAAACCACATACGAATCATAAGTATTCTCTAGTTTAATCAATCCGCGTATTTTCAGTTCTAAAATGTTGTATTTCGGCCGATGGGAAAAATCGTGACTGAATCTTTATGACCATTACGATCATATGGAAACCCAAGGCTTTAATTAAGCCCATTTTCCACCAGACGAAGTGGTAAGGACGAGGTTACTCGCTGGCCTCAGAGTGACAAAACGTAACAAATCAATGGTTTTACTAATACCAACCCTATTCCAAAACACTAATTCTAACTAATTCTAACCCTAACCCTACTCCAAGTTTGTTTCTATAATCTTGAAGAAAAATGTTTTGACGAAATGTCATTCTGAGGTCAGCGATCTTTCCCAAGTAGAAACTGATCCAACGTTTTCGCGGCGAATGCAGTTTTCGCTGACCAATCACATTGCCAAGATTTGTAGTGTCGCTTCGCGTGAACAAATTCGCCCAGTGGAAAATGGGCTTTAAGTGACACGTAAGTCACATTACATATACGTCAATGCATAATATTTACGTCATCAGACAAACACATACGCCAACTAAACGTGTTGTTGGACATCTGACAATTCGAGACATCATGCAACATATGTCTCATGCCCAGGAGAAATTTGGCGCTTTCTTTTGTCCTATTAAAGGCCCGCGTTTACACTTGCAATGTTCGCTGCGATTTTAGATGCGATTTTCTGCTTCTGATGTACGTGAACGAGTGGATAAGTTATGAATATTTCGATGAGGGCATGAGCAATCGTAACTTATTTATCAGGCATCCTTTTACAACCGGATTGTCAAACTCTGGAACACTATTTGCAAATCAGTTCCTGTGCATGGCTTTTCCAGCATTTCATCATTTAAACAATTACTCAAGCAAACATATACCTGATTTTATTCAATGCATCCTTTGACATAGCCGACTTCCCGTGCTCATGGACACTGTCTCGTGACTGTTCTTGCCATTGAGAATTGGCCTTGCATACAGTATAATTTACTATTTAGTCTTATGTTGACCCTATGTTATTTTAACGTTATATTTTAACGGGAAGGCGTCTCGCATGGGTACTTCAGTCCCGTTCGCGCCTTTGCCGATTGGTTATTTTCAAATGTATTTGTACATATTTATAAATATTAACCAATAAAGTTGTTAAATAAAATTGCACTAGACATCGCGAGAATGGGCCTTTATGCATATCAAACTAACTGCATGTACGAAATATCTCAAAAACAAAACAGCGAACGAAAAACCGCAAAAGAAGTTACTCTATAGTTATTTTAGTTTTAAATAAGACAATAAAAATTAGTTATAGCTTTCTGTAACATCATTTTCTCACACGGATACTAATGATCACATACAACCAATTGCTTTGTCCTCTGACAACACAACAATGCGACCAATTAAACAGACAGTTAATAATGGTTTTTTACCTTTGGCTTTGTCTAATTTTATTTTCAAACCGACCAACATGCTCGACAAGTGATCCTATAATTAGACCTTAATCCCGATTTGACAGACTTATGGAATCGTAAATAGTTAAGATATGTTTATGCGACATCTTTGGCAAGGTGATAAAAACACATCACGTTCGAACTTGACATATCCAGGAACTAGAGAAATCTTAGATCACGTAATGGGCGACAGACAAGAATTTCCTATAACTAGGAATGTGCTGCCTCACCCCGAAGGGATCAAAGGCAGCATGCACAATTTTCTGAATAAGGGGCTGTTTATATGATCCCGCTTTGCCAGGACGAGATGTAAGGCAAGATGATTAGGGTTAGGTTTAGGCATTGAAATAAATTACGGTGCACGTTTCAGCAAAATACTATATTTATTTTCTAGAGATAGATTATAGTTAACTGTAAACGAAAGGTTGTTCAAGCAGTCAATGCCAATGGGTTCATTTCTTCGTGTATGGCAAACATAACATTAACTCGTTTTTCTTTCTTTCGTTCATTAGCAGGAAAGCAAGGTACGAGCGGAATGCAGGACTAGTTTCATGCACGTTCCTACCATCACTACAAGGAGGCAAAATCCAGTCAACTTCCGTCAACATGTCATCGAGAATTGTACGTTGACCCTAAACCACGCCTGCAATTGTCACAACGTGAACTGCCCCGTGGACCATTGTGGCTCCATGAAACGTGTTTGGAAACACGTGCTCTCGTGTAACCAGAGTCCAGAGAATTGCCAAGTCTGCAAAAATTTTCAAACCCTGGTGGGTTATCATAGTAGACTGTGTCAGAATACTTCATGTAATGTGGTGTTTTGTAGCGCCATCAGAAAGAGGAGATACAGTAGGTCACAGCTGCTGAATCACCAAGAAAAACAGTAGAGGCTTCAAGGAGTGGCTAGCCTATTGGGAAGTTAGCGTTTTACAGCCTTTCCGAGGAAAATGAACTGACTCAAAATCTATTCATTCCCTGGTCCAAGACTATTAAAGACATTTTTACTATTGAAGATCAGATCTACAGCAGACTATTGAATATCAAGATTGTACGTGTCCTTTCCATTGTGTATACAAGAAAATAGACTAACAGTAAAGTCAATACAATATATTGGTCAGTATCTGATCGTGAACTACTAAATGATCTGAAGCCATATGGACAACAGAAAGACAGATTAGGCAAAAACTCATTCCATCACCAAAAGTGCTCTCAAAAGAGCTCTCAAAGAGATAACGTGGAAAAACTGTAAAATAATAAATTTGTCACTTGCGTAGCAATAATCAAAATAGAAGTAAAAAGATGCACATTTTCAAGAGGTCTTGTGGTCAATTTCCAATTAACATTCCTTCAACCCAAATTCAACTTTAATCCTAATTTTTATCCTGATCCTGCAAGACCCAGTCATGATATAAATTGTGACATCATTTAAGGATATTTTGATTTAAAAAATTTATTTTAAGTTTCTATAAGCAGGTGTGCAAAGCTGCCTAAAAACATTTGTAGTTGTAAGATATAGTTATAATGAAATTATAACATCAAGTATAATTATTAGTGTATATTGATAGAATAGTGTTTCTAATTTATGATAAGAATATAATATTAAAGAACTGACAAGTATTTGCTTCCATCCAACTTACATAATGGAGTGTTTCCAGGGGGGGGGGGTGTATTGTGTTCCCATGGAAAAATTTTGAATTACCATGTATACTATCAATGTGAAAACTGAACTCTATAATTACCATTATTGGTTATTATAGATCTCCCATTTGGTATTTACCATTAATGGTACTTTCCTGTGCACAGGAAAAAATAAAAGTACCATTAATGGTAAGTATTAAACATCATAGTATTTACTACTTTACCATATAAGAAATCTATAATAACCATTTTCACATATCGGTGATCGAGTACCAGTTAACCAGTGAGCTAGACCTTTGAGAGGTCGTAAACAAGTCGTAAGTGTTATTTTCTGCTGGCTGAGGAACAAAAGAGGCGGAAAAAGTATTTCTTACCCACTTCTGCAGGGTTCGAATTAATTCTGAAAAAATGGTTCGTGAATTAATTTTTTTATTTTAAGGACATTTTAAGGAATTTTCAAGGAATTTTCTCTAAATGGAAGTTAAAAAGTGGAAGCACTGCAATTTTCAAGTATATAATGTACAATCGCAAACTCGCAAAGAAATATAATTTTGGGTGGAATTATAATCGTTTTTAAGTACAATCTAACAACAATATCTTCAGAATATATGATCCTTCATCACATTTACAAAGAACTGAATTTATTATTGTATATTTTTATCAATCAATTTGAGAGACTTTTGATTCGTGATTTTGATCAATTTCTATGAAATTGGGTTCGTGAAAAATGAAAAATGAAAATTGATTCGTGATTCACGAACCGTTATTTCGAACCCTGTTCTGAGCATAGAGATTATAAATAACACTAGAGGAGGCATTGTAATCTTAATTCAGTAAAAAAAAGGGAACGCGACTATTGGGGGGCAAATTCAAGTCCCGGATGTGTATTCGTGTTCTCATTGGTGACGAGTTTCAAATCAGCCAATGAGAGCACGATTTTATATCCGGGACTTGAATTTGCCCCCCATTCGCTGCGTTCCCAATTTTTAAACTCGATGCCTCCTCTAGTGTTATTTATAATCTCTATGGTTCTGAGGGATGTCTTCAGTGCTTGATTCAGTACCGTAAAAACCAAACAAAGTATAACCCATCACTTCTAAGGTGCACACGCGGGCCACTTGACCGATCTTCTCGATCGTCATACACATCATAGCCAAAGAATTCGTCCGTTATATCGTCATAGCTATCTTCTGACACGTCCGAGAAGTCATCAACGAAATCATCATACAAGTCACCAAAGTAGTCATCATAGAAGTCATCAAAGTAGTCATATTCTTGGTCAGACTGGTCAGAGACCGAGAAGTCCTCTTCCTCGTCAGATCGATCAGGGACAGAGAGGTCATCTTTCAGCTCAATCTGATCTGAGAAGTCATCTTGTTCGTCAAATTGTTCAAGATCGTCTTCTTCGTAATCATACTCTTCCAAGACGTAACCTTGTTCATCATACTCTCCAAAGACGTCATTTTGTTCATCATACTGTCCAAATACGTCCTCTTGTTGGTTAGACTGTTCAAATCCTTCAACCACCTCATCTTCATCGTCATACTGGTCAGAGAAGTCCTCTTCATCGTATTGTCCAAAGACGTCTACTTGTTTGTCATACTGATCAACAAAGTCCTTTTGTTTGTCATGCTGATGAAAGAAGTTATTTCGTTTATCATAGGAATCAAATAATTGCTTTTCTTTATGAAAATTACCATAATATTTTTTTCGTTTGTTACACTGATGATATAAGTCCTCCAGTTGATCATATTGATCATAGAAGTCATCTACTTCCACGACATAATAGTCAAAGAGATCTTGTTGGTGAAACAAGTCCTCGCTTTGGTCACACTGGTCATAGAGAGCTTTTCCTTGGTCATCTTGTTGGTCATATTCATCAAAAGGGTCCTCGCGTTGGTCATACCGGTCTAAGTGGTCCTGTCGTTCGTCATCTCGTTGGTCATATTGATTAAGGGAATCATCGCGTACGTCACACTGGCCACAGAGGTCCTCTCGTTGGCCATTTTGATCAAAGGACTCCTCACGTTGGTCGCAGTCATGTCGTTGGTCGTCCTGCTCTGGTAGATTCAGTTGTAGGTAGTAATGATCTTCTTGCTTTTGGCGACAAACATCGCTCTTATTTTCTTCTGTGTAGTTTTCATCGTCTTGGACCTGGACTTGAGTATGTAGTCGAGTGTTGTCCAGTTTCTTGCAGTCACTTACTTCATTGCTGCTTGGTTTGGACTTAGGTTGCTTCATTTCAGCCTTGTCAATTCTGCAACTTTATTTGTCAAGGTCATCACTCCGCCATTTATATTTTAATCTAATTTAATCTGTGAAAAGGAATAATGCCTAATAAGTTTACTGCACCTGACTATGGGGGTCGAGAATAGAATCGAATATTAAAGATGTTAAAAAAAGTTTTAAATCGTCTGATTTGCAGCTAGTGTTAATTTAAGAGTTAGCGACTGGATTGTGTAGCATTTTGCCGTTATTAAAACATACAGTAGCCCGCTATGCTATGCGGGGCGTAGCCAGCCTGACAATTTAGTCCCGCTAAGCAAATTCAAAATGATTATCATTATTCATTTCTTTAGAAATTGATTGTTTTCACAGTCAATGAACACGAAAATATTTGCATAGCGGGACTAAATCGTCGTACACAATCAATAAAGGTATATTAGATTTATTGATTTTAATACAATCAATGTAACTTAACTTACATTGCGAATAAAAACCGTGCATAAATTATACGATTGGGGCTTGCGGAGAGCAAATTTTACCGCTTGTAAGGTGTATCAGTCGGAATGTTAAATTTGTGAAGGGAACCCAACTGTACGCCAGGAGGCCTGAATTACATTCAGTGAACAAATCAAAACAAATAGACATTGTAAAGACAACATACCTAATTTAGACGACGTGTTCGCTTCCTGTTTTGGTCGCTTCAAACCATGACCGCAATTAAATCCTTTAATTTTCCAAACATTTGTTCATTGCAACTGCCGTACGTTACGTTAAACTCTACACAATTGACAGATAAACACTACTGTCTTCTACTATTACAGAAGCTTCTAATGCATTGTAGTCATATGCGCAATGGAAAACTAAAACAATTTTGTACCACGATTTCAGGAATCAGGAAGTTCATTAACACTTTCAATTGCGAATCTAAATTATGCGAGTAGATAGCCCCCCCCCCCCGCCAAACTCTGGCCGCGGAAGTAAATGTGCATGTATGACGTCACGCCTATTTCCTTCCATTTGAATATTAAGCGTAGCTACGTATGACATCAGTGTAGCTTACACATGGCGTATAATAATCAATCTCGTTCCCAGAGTATGCCTGTTCGCGGGTTAGGCATGCCACTACCTAACCCGCGAACAGGCATACTCTGGGAACGAGATTGTATAATAATGAGCATGTTGCAAGATCAATGATGTTTCCACTTTCCTAATTCTAATTTCTCAACTTTTCAAACTTAAATTTTCATATAGTGGTGATCAGTACCAGTGAACCCTATATATCTAGAGCAAGAACTTTGATCATTCGACCTATAGAGGTCGTAAACAGGTCGTGTTATTGTGTTTCTCACGCACTGCTGGGGAACTGGGTCAAGGGTGGGTTCCAGGTCATCAGAATCACTTTTTTGCTTGCCTCGTGCTAGCCTGACCCACCCACCCTTTGGCAAGAAGATCCTGTTTGTTTTTTAAATACGAGATATTATTATCATTTCCCCAGCTAATTCTAGTTTTTTCTAACGGATCCTAACGCTAAACAAGTTATCACTTATCAGTTCATAAAAAGACATAGTGTTATTCTTTAAATTGAGGTTAAAATAATGAAAGTTGCACAAGAATGACAAGATCAATGATGTAAAATAATAAATTTGTCAATTGCCAGTAGAGTAAAAAGATGCACATTTTCAAGAGGTTTTGTGGTCAATTTCCATACTAACATTCCTTCAACCTAAATACGACTTTAATCCTAATTTTTGTCCTGATCCCCCAAGACCCCAGTCGTGATATAAATTGTGACATCATTTAAGGATATTTTGATGGGGAAAAAATTTATTTAAGTTTGTATAAGCAGGTGTGCAAAGCTGCCTAAAAACATTTGTAGTTGTAAGATATAGTTATAATGAAATTATAACATCAAGTATAATTATTGTATATTGATAGAATAGTGTTTCTAATTTATGATAAGAATATAATATTAAAGTAACTGACAAGTATTTGCTTCCATCCAACTTACATGCATAATGAGTGTTTCCAATTTTTAATTACCATGTATACTATCTATGTAAAAACTCTTATTAATGGTATTTTCCTGTGCACCAGAAAAGATAAAGTACCATTAATGGTATTTTCCTCTGCACAGGAAAAAATAAAAGTACCATTAATGGTAAATATTAAACATCACAATTTTTACTAATTTACTATATGGAAAATCTATAGCGTTTACAAATAATTGCGCAAGCAAACTAATTCATCATCATACAGTTGCAATTTTAAACTTAATTAACATAATTAGAATAATTAAACAAATTAATTAAACAACGCAAATTGAATAAGAAACAATTAAACAAACAATAAAACAACACTAGAGGAACACTTATGTTAATATAGAATGTTAAGTAAAGAGTTTTGATCGTATCGAGTCCGATTGTTTGTTTAAACTAAAATTAAATTTATTGCCAACTGCATCCATTCTAAGCTATCTCAGTCATGCATGTATGCAATTTTCAGCCACAGACAACTGATGTCACTGCAAACCACTTATCAACACGCCCTTTCAGATCACCATTCCTTGACATAAATGCAACCTTCAGAACATAATCGCTATTCAAAATATTTAAAAGGTTGCGCACTTGTGGATTTCTACCGACTGGACAAGCCATACGAGCTGAATTGGATGTTGATCTGCCTTGCTCATTGATTTGTTGAAGTACTGCTCGGATAAGAACTTTTCCTACATCAATATCTTCACAAAACCATGGTCCAATCTTATAGCCTTCGTCCGGAACCATTATTTCCCGGGCAACAATATAACCAACAACAGACCCTTCATTATTCAAGGCGACACAAGAGCGACTTGCTGGTGAATACAACCATTTGTATAAAAACTGTTTACGATCATATCCAAACGTAAGCTTATCGTAGTTAAATACAGCTTCAAAATCTACATCCAAAACCTGCTTGACGTGGTATGTTGCATCCATGGAGATCCCTTGAAGTTTTCTTAAGGCTGTTGCTGAATTAAGTGTATGAACCTCAACAGAATTATACAAAATCTCATGAACACCATAATATTTTTTGTACATTTCAATCTTATAAGGCATTGGTAGTGTATAAAGAGATAAATTTTCTATTGGTTCTGACATTTTGAAGGCTCTGAGAGATAATTGTGATCCGTATCCACACTTCCGATATTTATCTTCAATGTAAAGCGCCCCAACGTGTCGATAGCCATACTCGTATTTAAACACAGCTATTACTCCAATAGGTTTACCATCTAACATGCCTGCATACAATGCTGTTGAGTCAAGCGCAAGAAAGCATTCTACATCGTCAATTGTCGGGCGCATTTGCTTTAATCTTGTCTGTAGAAAGTACTGCTTTAGATAAGTTGATTCTTGTGTAATCCTTTCAATGCAAAACATTTTTAAAATAATGAAAGTTGCACAAGAATTGACAAGATCAATAATGTTTCCACTTTCCTAATTCTAATTTCCCAACTTTTTAAACTTAAATTTTCATATAATGGTGATCAAGTACCAGTTAACCCTAGCTATATATCTATAGAGCAAGAACGTTGGTCATTTGAATCTACGAGAAGTCGTAAACAGGTTGTAAGCGTTATTATGCGTTTCTCACACTGCTGGGGGACTGGGTCAAGGGTGGGTTCCAGGTCATTGTTTGTAATTATGAGATATTATTGTCATTTCCCCAACTAATTCCAGTTTTTTCCAACAGATCGTAATGCTAAACAAAGATATCACAAGATATCACATAAAACCATAGTATTATTCTTTAAATTGAGGTTCAAATACAAAATTTTAGCACACTCTTTGCCACCTTCGTGTTAACCGCACAAAAAAACCCAATAGAAACTGACTGGAACTGACATCCATTAGAGCTCTTCTATTTCGCCATCTTGAATTCACTTTGCAAGAAAAACGTAAAGTAGTTTCTTAGGTAGTTGTTCTTAGCAACTGCTTTAAAGAGAGGTATCCACCCTCCTGGAACATTAAATTTCAATGTTTTCAGGGGGGTGATGGCCTCTCTTTATGGCACTTGCTAAGAACATGGTGGACTGGAAAAATATCAACGGAAAAATCCCTTACGCTGAAATTAATAAGAAGTGAGACCTCTGTATGGCATTTACTCTGTGTTAAAACTCCAGTTTCAACAAGAGTTTGATATTGTAAAGCTGTACCTAAAATTGTACCTAAAATTGTACCTAAAAATGCTAAAATTGTACCATATTATATAAAACTGCACCTAAAATTGTTATTAAATGCAACAGTACACTACAAATGTATATATATATATATATATACACATAGCTTTAACGTTAAAACACTTAGTAAGATATACCTGAACTGTTACATATTTCGATCCGGTCACTTCTAGAACTTTTTGCACGTGGGATCTTTCGCCTTTGATATTTCTGTTATTTCACCTTTTCAAACCGCTATTTCAGGCACATAAACAGTCAAACTCCATTAAACAATTGTCCTCCATATTTTTAAATTTATCGTTAACAAATACCACCATTTAAATCAGAGTAAATTAAGTAATAAACTAATATAAAACACTTTTAAAATTAATTGTTCACTTTTATTTTCTTTCCCGCCAAAGCGCAGCGTGCTTCCACAATTGAATTTTCAAGTACTAATTTTCAAGTACTGCAGAAATTGGAAGCGATTTAATACAGTAATATGTGAATTTTGTCAAGTTTATTGTTGGATTTTTTATCATTTTTAGTTCAACTAACTAAAACAATTTGAAGGCTGTCCTTTTGATACAGTATAATCAATGTGAAAAATCTAAATACCTTTTTCCTCCTTTTTTTCAAGCTCAATTCTATATGCTGTGTGCTTCCACATTTTAATGATATTCAAATATCATTTAAAAAATGACCACCAATGTTTTGGTCTGTGCAAGAAAATTAACCTGAGTATCAGGCTCTATTTTCCTGAGTATCAGGCTCTATTTTACAAATAGAGCCTGACACAAAACTTAACCTGATCGCTTTCCGCCCACAGCAAAGTTTATATTTAGTAACCAATCAAAATGTCGCAGGAGAAATTTAAATTTCACACAACGACAACAACAATCTAATTATAGCATAGGCAGCTCACTAAACGGCTGAATTTAAATTAAAACTGCAATGAACTTATAAAATTAACAAAAATAATCACAAATTAGCGAAATATATTGCAAATGTAGCTTATATTAAATCGCCACCCGGTTGCTCTCTCCTCCGCAGAGGTTTCAGTGACTACAATGAGCTTTACATGGCGCTTGCCGTATTTATCAACAAACTGACGTATAATTATAAAGTATACTTTATAACTATACGTCAGTCGATAGTGCAATCTGATGGCGATTTAATATAAGCTACATTTGCAATATATTTCGCTAATTTGCGATTATTTTATAATTTTACTGCAGTTTTAATTTAAATTCAGCCGTTTAGTGGGCCGGCTATAATTGTAGTTGTGATCGTTATAAAATATATCAACAACAATAGTATAATCTAATTAGCACCAGCCAATCAAATGACAGATTTAAAAATAGGTACGCGACCGCGTACATGTATCTGCGCATTAAAGGTCCAGACACGCTGGACGCGATTCGACAACGCGACGCGATTTTTCGATTTTCACTGACCGTTAAATTTAATCCAAGTTTATATTTTCCAAATATTTAGAAGCGCTATAACATTCTAAGTTACTTGTTCTACATATGTTTGTAACTGATTTGCTCTCATTGGCTGTTTTTCAAACTAATTATACTGAAAAATCGCGTCGCGTTGTCGAAGCGCGTCCGGTGTGTCTGAATCTTAAGGTCTGATTCCACGACGGCGAAATTCGTCGCGAGAGCTTGTGTCTGCGAAATACGGTGGTTGCACATGAGCGATTGTATTGAATTGTCCCACTTTGTCCGCTTTCGCAGTAAGTAGAAATGTTTCGCATTCATTGATGGTGCATTCTCGAAATGACATTTTTACAGCAATTGTGCGAAATTGTGCTAGTTGAAATTACATGCCTGCTTCAGATGTAATATTTACATTTAACTAGTGACTTCTAAATTAAGAGGACGAGAACCATTTATATCCCGAATCACGGCAACTGATAACAATCATACAAAAATGTTTCTTTTTATCTGGAGCTAAATATCTGCTATTCATACAGTTCATTACTTTTAAGAACAATTTAAAGAAAATAATTAATTAAGACTGTAAAATGTGTGGATTTATTAAAGACGTGGGATTAGACGTCTGTACATGGAGTCATGAGCTAATAATAGTTTCTGACATTTAAAACAACAGGGCTACGTTTATCCTATGCTTTGTTTTCATAGTTTAGCCTAGTTTCAGAGGCCTCCATTAAATAACAGTCAAGATATATACGCAAATATAATTTGCGTGTCTATTTAAAATTTGTAATTGTTTCGTGAAGATTCAACCATAAAACAATTGCCGGAAATACAGGTCCTGTTTATAAAAACTCAGGGAAAACCCGTGCGGTATGAAATGCATGGCGTAAACATGTCAATCAAATATCTATAAATATGACGTTTTATAATTGCACAGTACATCGTGTACGTTCTTGTTGTAGAACTTGTGTTGCTCCAAATCGAGTATGAAGTAAAATCAGAAGCATACTGTCACAGGCTAATTTTGTATTTTAATACCTCTGGAAATATCAAGGCTTTGGTACCCCTATCTATCACAAAACTGAGTAACAAATCCAAAACGAAGTATGAGGACTAATATTTTTATATATATCATTTCACAGATTAAAAGTATTATTCAAGAAATATGTCCATTTTGATCTTAACGTGATACAAAAATACTAAATAACATGCAAAATTCAGTGCCAAAGAGGGAGTTATTTTGCGGTAGTTAAATATGTAAACATATGTTCTCAAACTGGCAGAGTTTAATACCAATTAAAGCTCGCAATGCTATATATTTGGTTTGATACGAAGATAAAATAGTAAATACTCATAATAATTACAATATGTCCATGACCTTACTCAAAAATTTAGATTATTAAATCACATAATGGAACAACTTGCAATTTCCTACGCTCACTCGTTAGCAATAGTTCTCTTCAACACTCGAAATAAATTACATATTTCCGCACAACCATGTATAAATATCCTCTATACATTCCAGTTTACCTTTAATTTGTCAAGTGGTAGGCACAATATTAGTCCTTTTGATTTGTTATTCCCTTTCCCCAACACGGGAAGTGATAGGAGCTTGAAAAAATGACAGTTGAATACTTGCGTGTAATTTGCTCGGAGCAATTTGCAATCAACATTGCAAGATTGATTGCAATGTTGCAATACTCATGGGAACAGAACATCCGGTTTGACTGTAAGAGTTATATCAAAAAGACTGCTATAGAAGAAGATTTTATCAAAATAAAGTCAGGATAAAGTCTATTAATAGTTTAATACCACGATTACTGATTACTACTCTTGAAAGCTTTTCGAAAGACGCCATCTTGTTTTAAAGCTGTTCTAGCCTGCGAACAGGCCTTCAAAACAAGGTTGACGGACTTAACAACTTAACTTAACTTACTTAACTTTACTTTACTTTACTTTACTTTACTTTACTTTACTTTACTTTACTTTACTGACTGACGCGATAGCAATATATCTGCGCTACGCGCAGATACAAAAATGTGGATAATGCCATTTAAAAAACCCCACAAAAATTCTGTTTTGTTCGATAATTTAATTGGCATTACAGATGTTTTTTTATTTTTGGTATATATTGAAAGACTTTTAATAATCGGGAGGTTTACCAAAGACGACGCCGACGTCGAAATTAACGTAAAAATGGCGTGATGTGCCTATTTATAGATGTGCCATGCCATTTTCACGTCCTCTTTGGCGTCGCGTCGTCTTTGCTAAACCTCCCTAATGACATGTAGCACACTTTTTTAAAAAAATTGGCATTTCTAATAACGTCTGCAATTGCTACGCAACCCGATTATAAATCACGTACAATGGTGCGAGATGGCCATGTCACGTCATAAAAGTCCTTAATTTTCGTTATTCTAACAGAAACAAATGGTCAGGCAGGTTTGTAGTTATATAGGACGACGTTTTGATTTCACGATTGTGGTGTAGGGATTTGGTGTGGATTAATTTATCGAGCCATATTAAATGTAAGTTAATTGGTTGATATAAGTTAAAGAAACTTATGTTCGTCGGTTTATATTAAATAGAATATTTTCCCAATATCTATTAATATTGATCCCATGGCTCCCATGAGGGCTGTGCAGTTATGTAATTTTATTCTAGTGGATACATTCCTTAGCATTCCTTAGTACAAAATGAATGATCATGCACTCCCAATTCTTTTAATTGTACGAACAAAATGTGTTTTGTTCACTTTGTGCCCATGAAAAATAATTGTATAAGGGTTTTGTAGATGAAAATTTCGAGTGTAAATTTTATACATTTTTAGACCTATAACCAGAAGCTGTTGCGAAAAATGCAACTATAGGCCTTCTGGTGGGAATCAAACCTGCGCTTGGTGTGATTGAGCCAATTGTTCGTGAAATAGTATGTTCGTGTAGTCATATTATCAGTAGAGACTAGATTGACGTTTACCGCCGACTACCAACATCAAACATCAAATTGCACGAAAAAACATGTCAAATAAACAAATGGATAAGATTCTGCCGTTGTCTGTTCAGTTGTATGACGTCATTATGTGGGTGGGAAGAACAAAAAAGTTGCTCACGAGCCGCCGAGGCGAGTATACTGTATATACAGAGCATAGTGTACATCTATAACTGAACAAAAAACAGCAAAATTTTATACAACAAAAAGAAAAACCTCGAATTTTTATCCACCCGAACATTTGGAAATTTGAAAAATTCGAAATTTTACAAATATCACGCGTATATGATTGATACAAATTAGGAATGCCATTGGATAAGGTTTTGTGTGACGTATTCCGCGCGTCTGTTCTCTAATTTAATAAATCATGGCTCTTGACCAATGAAAGCGCTTGAATTTTTAACGTTACGTTATTAATTATTTAACAATTATTCGCTGAAGGCGAGGTGATCATGGTGAATAAAAACCGGACGAAGTCGACGTTTTTTATTCACGATAATCACCGAGCCTGAGGTAAACAATTGGTTTAGTGTAATTTCATAGGTGGTTATTTAAAAAAAAAACACATTTCTTCGTCATTTAATTGACAAAACGGCTTCGGGTGCCATTTTGAAAATCGCTTAGGTATAAGTATCGCGTTATAATCAATCAGTGGTGGCTTATTCGGAAATTCTGAATTTATTCCGAAAAATTGAAACAGAATTTTGTAGAATTTTCATGATTTCACTTTTTTACCCCGGTTGATTAGCGCAAATTTTCCACCTTTTTTCATGTTAAGAAATGTTTTGCCACAAGGTGGGAAAACATACCTTTTTAGAAAAAAAAAATACCCAAGTATTTTTAAAGTGCTTATGAAACGAAATTTTTGCCTCATTTTTTATTGTTTAATTAAAAAGTACCGCTCAAGTGATGAAGTATGACGTTTACAGTTTATTCGTATATTCTGAGTTGTGGCGTCACAAGAAGGACTTGAGATAATGGCAATAACAAGAAAGTCTGATATCTTGGTTGAGTATTTAATAAAATTCAATGAAACTTGGCACACTTAGTGGGTGTAACAAAATCAACAATTTGACTTGTTTATATGGTTGTCATGGCAACACACTTGTTCCCAGTTCCTTCTCTTCCAATTTCTATGTGATCTATTTCCAACGAAATAAATAGCAATTTCTGCAATTTTCGCTCATTAATATAATACCTGTTGGCATTGTGATCAGTTTAAAGAGAGAAGAGATTGGGGGACTAGTCTGTTGCCATGGCAACCACATGACCTACCATAAATATTCGTATGGGTGCGTCCACTAAGTGTGCCAAGTTTCGTTGAATTTTATTGAATACTCACCAAGATATCAGACTTTCTTGTTATTGTCATTGTCTCAAGTCCTTCTTGTGGAAGGTTCCTTTTTTGAAATTGACCCCTAGCTTTAATGCCAGTAGTTAATACGCCACACATACTAGCCTTACACAATGATCAGAGAGCTATGGCGACTGTAACATGGTGATAGGGTTATAAAATTGTAGTCTGTGTACAGCCGTTACTCTCGACGAAGCGCGCGAGAGAACGTCTGTGAGTTAGATGCATAATCCTTGTTCAGGTCATGTGGATAGTTCACAGATTTGGGGACCGCCTCTGATTGGACAGTGCTTTATTGAATAATTTATGACAAATGAAGCTATTTCATTGGTTAATTGATAATTTAGCATGCGTTTAAAATAACAACACAAAAAATTTAAAATTCCAGATCAAGAATCAAGATTTCCTTCGGGGCATACAAAGGTTTGAAAGACTTGAAATACAATCTGTTGAGTTTAATTTTGCGCTATATCGAAGTCTAATTAAGAAAATCAAGATAAAATTTTAGTGTTTGGTCGACACTCAGCGAACAATGCTGACAAATATATAAAATACAACAAACTATCGGACGGAAATTGACAATTTATAATTGAAATTTAATAAATTGACAATCCGGTTTATATGTCGCGACCCCTCGTGATAAACGGCATTTTCTTGACATGCAATATGTTTAACTTCCTCTTATATATATATAAATATATATATATATATATATATATATATATATATATATATATATATATATATATATATATATATATATATATATATGCCAAGAACTGAGCTTGTACACCGGACTTGTCGGCAATGATCATCGTTCAGCATTGTTCGCACTCAAAACAAATCTCTTCATCGAGAAATATATGCAACATATTTCTGGTGCATCGTTTTTCAGATTGTACTTCAAGTCTTTCAAACCTTTGTATGTATTTTAAAATTTTTGTGTTGTTATTTTAAACGAATGCTAAATTATCAATTAACCGACGAAATATCTTCATTTGTCATAAATTATTCAAATAAAGCACGTTTACTGTCCAATCAGAGGCGGTCTCCAAATCTGGGAACTATCCACGTGACCTGAACAAGGATTATGCATCCAACTCACAGACGTTCTCTCGCGCGCTTCGTCGAGAGTAACTGCTGTACACAGGTTGTAAAATTGCAGCCGCAATCATTGAATGGCGGAAATTTGTCCATTATTTTGATGTTGATGAACGAGTCATCTCACTTCGGAAGAAGGAGAAATATTTCTCCCCTCGGAAAATATGTAGATTCTTTGAAATTGACTAAAATTTCGAGCACTTTTATACTGTCAACGGAGAGCTCATAACAACAACTGCAACACCTAACCAACAATCCAATTTAACAGCGGTTTATCTCGGTTTATCTATTATTTCCTGTCAACCGTCGTCATCTTTCGCATGGGCATCACTTAACCCTCCGCCAAGTCGATCCTCTTAGACAACCACATCACTTATAGAAAGGCCGAAATTCGGAGCGCCAACGATAGAAGAACTAGTGGTTGGAAGAAACAAAACCCCTGCGAAATTCGCCTTTATAATATGACTTATAGAACGATGAGGATAATTTTATTTAACCCACTGACGTATTTTTTCAATATTTTCTTCTAAGCACTGTGCTCCATATTGTTTTAAACAGTGCAGTTGTCTTCGCAGAACAGCAACACAACAATGATTTTGGGGCAACACTTTTCTATAAATTAACCACTCAATTTGCAAACGTCTCATCACTTGATGGGAGGGGCACTCTGTGTAGGGCACTGCATGTGTGTCTGGCGTATTAATTACTGGCGTTAAATGGTTCAATTTCAAAAAAGGTACCTTTTTCGCGAGTTTTGTTGACGAAGTGGTAAGCACGAAAAATTTGCGATTTCCGCTATTCATGAAAAACTAGACAATGTCAAAATAGGTGGGAATATTGAGACAGCAGGCATGTGATGGAAAGGTTAAAAATACTTGGCTATTTGTTTCTAATTAAAAAGGTATGTTTTCTCACGTTGTAGCAAAACATTTCATAGAAAAGTTAAATCCTGAAAGTTCTAAAAAATTCTGTTTTCAATTTTCGGAATTTAGTGAAAATCAGAATTGCCGAAAGCTACCACTGATTATAATCACCTAAAAGGCAACCAAACATCGTGGAGAATTGTCAATAATCACTTGTGTACTTATACTAATATATAAAAAAAATCTATAACCCTTTCAAATGGCCGTTTTACAAACAGTTTCCGCTTTTAGAGGTTGTTCCGTTTTTCATGTAATTCCCTGTCCCCCGATTCTATAGGTTTTAACACAAAGCTTAATTGTGTCTTTACTTTACAATAGTCATTTCAAGTGCGAAGGTAGTAATCAGTGATATACTTATAAACATCAAAGTTCTGGAGATTATGGAAAGGTTTTCGATCAAATCCATCGCTTTAAAATGGTACTACTTTTGGTCGATAGGGAGTGCGGTTATCTACACGGAATTCAGTAATATATACATGAAACAACTTGGATTAAGTCCACGGCAGATTGGATTGACAAATCTTATGGGAGTTCCGAATTTATTCATGCCATCATGTCTATTCATTGGCGACAAATTTCGGGTGCGAAAACTTTTTGTTACTATTGGATTAGTTTTTCTGGTCGTATGCTATATTCTTCCGCTGCTTCCTTTAATAGTTTCGCCATCAGTGATTTTTTGCTTAACATCAAACAAGTCGATAGCGTTTACATCTGGACAGTCTATCAATAGTTCAGTGATTTCACGAAATTCGTTTCCTACCAATAATTTAACCTACAAATTAGGCGACTCGGAGCAAGGAACAGCCCCCACAAACACAGAGGCAAGTTATTCTGAAAGTGTTCCCTGGCTTAGCAAATTGTTTATCTTGATGCTTGTCACCAGAACTGCATATGAATTTCCACACAGAATGCTTGTATCTCTAGGAGATTTGGCGACCATTACGTTCCTTAAAGAGCGCAGAGCAAATTACGGTGCATATTATATGTGGAGCCATATTGGTGGTGGCATTTCGATATTCACTGTTGCTATGTTGGCATGGTTTATCAAAATTAACATTTGTGGGACAGAAGATTATGGTTATTTTACAATGTATATCGTTGCAGGCTGTATGGCGCTACTTTCAATGCTTTCTCTGCCGTGGTTTCGGTATGAATACAACGAAAATAAAACTATTAACTGGTCAGAAGTAAAATCAGCATTATGCAATGCTCATTTTGCACTCATGTTTTGCATCCTTTTTTGTACCGGAATTCCTGTAGCGTTTCAGACATTCTGGGAGTTTTGGTATTTAGACGGATTGTCTGCCAGTCCTTTATTATTGGGTATAGCTGGGTTAATTCGTCGGCCAATGCTGGCAATTTGGATGTTATTGTCTTGCGAGTTGCTGAAAAGAATTGGTGAGCTGAAAACTATATGTATCGCTTTCTTTCTGTTTGCTCTGTCCTTTTTGGCTCTGTCCTTCACACGGGTACCATGGTTTGTGCTGGCTATCGACGTGTTTCAAGCGGCTGCTTACGGACTGGCATATTGTAGCTTCACAGTGCATTTTTCAAAAGCAGGTTCAAAAACATGTTCAGGAGTTATTCGCGGTAAGTCTTTCTTTAACTCGCGTTTCCAACTAGCGTCGAATTTACCGGCTTAGGGTAATTGTATGTAAAATTCCCTCACATATAGAAATTAGAGGAAAACGGCAACGAAAATTTCTTTGCCTAATCAGTTGTTGAGATTAAAATGTTGAGATTATTTACATATTCTTTTTGCGAATTCTTCCAAACTATCTTAATTTTTGCAATATTTGAAACTAAAATCGTCTTGTTATATTTAACAAAATTAATATAAAACATTTTCCGTGTTGATATACAGTTATATCAACACGAGTGGAAATTGGGATAATGAGAAATTGTGTGGAAACACGACGCCCGAAGGGCAGAGTGTTTTCACACAATTTCGAGTTTTCCCAATTTCCACGAGTGTTGATATAACTGTATATCAATACGGAAAAAATGTTTTATATTTGCTTTATAATATAGCACAAAGAAATTTATAATATAGCATTTGTAAATTCTGAACGCTGATTGGCTAAGAGCCGTGTTGATATAACTCAATGTCAACACGGGAAATTTTCCGTCGCTTGTAAACACGGAAATTTTTCTTATACTCGGGCTTTTGACATTTCTATATTATAAAAAAATATAAAACATTTTTTCCGCATTGATATATAATTATATCAACACACGTGAAAGTTGGGAAAACTCGAAATTGTATGAAAACACTCCGCCTTTCGGGCGTCGTGTTTCCAACAATTTCTCGTTTTGCCTAATTCCACTCGTGTTGATATAACTGTATATCAACACGGAAAATGTTTTATATTTGTTAAATAAAGAAAGAAATTTTCCGATGTTTCCGTGTTGACTTTGAGTTATATCAACATGGCTATTAGCCAATCAGCGTTCAGAATTTACAAATGCTATATTATAAAACTAGAAGTTACTATCGCAAGGAAAATGCTGCCTCACCCCCAAGGGATCAAAGAAGGCAGCATCCACAATTTGCTGAATAAGGAGCTGTTTTTATGATCCCGCTTTGCCAAGACAAGATGTGCATGAGGCAGGATGATTTATTATCTACTTACATTGAAGACGTTGACAAGCAGCTTCCCAGGGAAAAGATAAAAACAAATCGTTTTCTTGTAAAACTATTTTCTTGTTTACAACCTCGATTCTTCGACTGTATCACTGAGCGTTTGACAAAAATATCTGTCCCGTCAAGAAGAGATGTTATAATGATATCCGATGACGCAAGCGAGCCTGCGATGTTTTGGGCACCTCGTATCCAGTGTAGGTACTTCATCTTGTTTGGATATAACGGATCCAACTCACAACTCCGACGTAGACCGCGCGTAAGAAGGGCTCTGGGTACGAGAATGCGACGTAGTTAATCAACCTCGATCCCCGGAATTAATTAGTTAGTTTTAATGAAAAGTTTGATAAGCCATAAAAATTTTGAAAGATTTGACCAATATAAATGTCTAAATATATGCAATTTGTAATACCAAATATATGTGGAATTCTACATAATCGTATTATAAAATCTTTCTCAGATTCGCATAATAAGTGTTACGCGTAGTACCGCACATGCAGAATATACGAGCGTTGGCTCACTTCGTATATTTGAACTTGATCAAAACATGCAATTTTAAAATGCATATATATTCACCTAAATAAAAATAATGTTGTTTTCACGTCACATCCAAACTCAGTTACACAACGTTGAGTTTCAACGTTTAATTGAAGCGACGTTCATGAGTAACGTTTCTGTCACGTTTGATTATTAGTAGCCGTACGTCGTAACACAACGTTGCTGCAACGTTGGCATATAACATTGCTACAACGAAAACTACTTTTTATCGAACGTGATTATTCAACGTTCAACCAACGTTGCGGCAATGTCAGAATGTAATATTCCCACAACGTAGATAACGAACGTTAATCGGCAACGTTCAACCAACGTTGATACAACCTGTTCTTGTTCGAAGTAAGAAAACATTGTAACCTGAGTATCAGGCTCTATTTTACAAATAGAGCCTGACACAAAACTTAACCTGGTCGCTTTCCACCCACAGCAAAGTTTATATTTAGTATCCAATCAAAATGTCGCACTAGGAGAAATTTAAATTTCACACAACAACAACAATCTAATTATAGCATAGGCAGCCCACTAAACGGCTGAATTTAAAATAAAACTGCAATGAACTTATAAACTTAACAAAAATAATCAGAAATTAGCGAAATATATTGGAAATGTAGCTTATATTAAATCGCCACCCAATTGCTCTCTCCTCCGCAGAGGTTTCAGTGACTACAATGAGCTTTACATGGCGCTTACCGTATTTATCAACAAACTGACATATAATTATAAAGTATATATATATTAAGTATACTTTATAACTATACGTCAGTTAGTCGATAGTGCAATCTGATGGCGATTTAATATAAGCTACATTTGCAATATATTTCGCTAATTTGCGATTATTTTCTAATTTTACTGCAGTTTTAATTTAAATTCAGCCGTTTAGTGGGCTGGATATAATTGTAGTTCGTTATAAAATATATCAACAACTGACAATAGTATAATCTAATTAGCACCAGCCAATCAAATGACAGATTTAAAAAATCGTTTGTCTAATCGGCCAATCAGACGAAAAAGCCAGAATCTGGCTTTTTACATGCGCCGCGGTAAAGAATTGTATCAGGCCCTCCTTCATTCGCCGCCGCCATTTAATCCTGGCGAATGAAAACATAAGGGCCTGATACTCAGGTTATAGAATACCGTCCTTATAATTTCAAAAGTAGATGAGGCTTTTTTTCATTATTCAATTTTTTAGAAATGTGTGAAAATTGGTTGAACGTCAATAAACCTGTTCAGTAATATGCCAGCAAACTTTAAAACTAGGTACAGTAGCGAATGCCTGCAAAGTGAAAGCTTTGCTGTACAAGTAGACTTTGCCCTTAATACATGACTTCTGCGATGAATTATAGTTTAAAGTGTAGATAATTGTTGAAATAACGAAATATTTTGAAATAATTATTTTTTTGCGGCAGCATTTTGGACATGCAGGCAGAGGACGGTATTCTATGACCTTAATTCCCTCGGCCTAAACAAACTTAGCCGAAGTTACGGCAGTGCGCCAACAATGACATAGACCCGCCAGCCCCCGCCGGTATCTCCAGAAAATTCTACATAGAATCCATGCCGAGCTAGTCACGCCGGGTCAGCTCTTCCCCAAAATCGGCCATCTGATATAAACTTTTTCAATATATTTCGGATGGACATGAAACTTGCTACATCAATATAACTTTTCATTCCGAACAATCGTATGTTTTTTATTTTTGAGATTTAACGGTTTTTGGCGGGAAAATGACGTCACGAAACCTCCAGTTAAAATTTACTTTCAATATCTTAATAGTTTTGTCGCAGAATTTGGAAGAACATGTCATGAACAGTTCAAAACTGAAAACGGATTTTAAATATCTAAACCTAATCCAAAGTTATTTCACTATAAAAACCGTGAAAAATCTAAAAATAGTAACAAAATGGTGGAAAATTCGATTCTAAACTTCCTGTATCTCGTGATTAGATTAAGATATTTAAAATCTCTTTTCAGTTTTGAACTCTTCATGACATGATCTTCCACATTCTGCTTAAAAACTATTAAGATATTGAAAATAAATTTTAACTGGAGGTTTCGTGACGTTATTTTCCCGCCAAAAACCGTTAAATCTCAAAAATAAAAAACATACGATTGTTCGGAATGGAAAGTTATATTAATGTAGCAAGTTTCATGTCCATCCGAAATATATTGAAAAAGTTTATATCAGATGGCCGATTTTTGGGAAGAGCTGACCCGGCGTGAGTTGCTATTGTCCTAGTTTACATTTAGCATAGAATACAACAAAAGTAACTAAGCTTTAAAATTATCTAAACGAATGAGTATTAGCTCTTATACATAGCTGATAGCTCTAAAATGCTTGGTTATTTTTGCTTGATTCTATGCTTATCTAAACTAGAACAGCAGTAACTAGACATGAGTTTCCCTAAAAGCCACAAGTGAATTGGGCGTAAACAACGTTATTAACAACCAAATTTGTCCACTGACTTTACTCAAAAATTAATAACCGAAGTATAGCTTCGAGAGAAGACCTTTAAAACTAAAAACTATTACCAAAAACCCGTTAAAAACTTACCATTAACTCATTAAGACAGGCTGTTCTTTCATTCAAGCGTTGTATCTTTATCCACGCTCGAATTGCGAGTTGAAATTTTTATGAACCAGTACAGCGACAAAGTTTGAAATTTCGGTTGGTCTTTCACAGCAAATAACATCACAATAACTGAATGTATTTTCCTCTCCAGTGACTAAACACTTTCCCTTTCCATTGAGTTATAATTTCCACAACGAACTAGTCGCTATAACGTAAAATAAGCGGTTATTTTAAAACAAAAATGCCCAAGTATAAACGAGCGCCATCTTTGTCTTCTCGAGAATCAAAAAATTTTGTTAATTTTCCCGCCAAAAGCTCCCGCGAAGTCCCGTATGAAAATGACGTCACAGGTCAGAGTGCGGGGGGGGGGGGGG
>CACRXK020002109.1:31851-46182 GCA_902702795.2 Paramuricea clavata
GGGGGGAACTGCCCACTGGAACTGCCAAATCTGGTCAAAGATTTCAAAAATACGCAATTAAATGCAATTTTAAAAACCTGTTTTAGCCGTTTCTTTTCGCTCTATAATTCATATACGGTGTAGATTATTATGAACTACCAAAGTACCAGACAATTTGATGTACATTAGTACTTTTATTTAGTTTAAGAAGAAATTTAATACTCAAATGAGTCATTCTAAATAAGCCATATGTGTGATAAATTATGCGCGAAAGGTTACTAGAGGTTACTAAAGGTTACCACATATAATACTCCAACCACTGCGTATAATAGCAAAACCACTGCGTATAACGCTCGGACCACTGCGTATCGACAAAATGCTGTTTGATCACTTACGCCAGCTATGGCTTTCCATAACAGAAAACTAAAGATGATCACATTGCTTGTTTGGCTTATGCCTGTTTATTAGGCAAGAATAGCCTGCCGGCCCGGAAGCAGTGCATTGTGGTAGGCCGAAACAATCAAGATTTGGTTATCTTCCATGTTTCGCGCACCAATATAGGTTAGGGGTTAGGTATTAGGTTAGGTTTAAGGTTAGGGTGTGCAGATGTAGGTATCCGGTTAACTTTTCAGTACACTATAATATCCATTACATAACGTTTACTATATTGGTGCGCGAAACATGGAACGATTACCCAAGATTTCATCTGCCTTATTGCTGTGGAGCGAGCGAGCCAGAAGCGAGCGAGCGTAGCAGCAGCCTAATATGTGCAGAGAGGGGGTTTTGAACTAAATTTTATTTAGCGCATGGAATTGTGGTCGTGCGTGCTTTCTATGCGCAGAACACAAATTTTAAACTCGCTCGAGTCTTCGAATTTTTATCGAATTTCTAAAGCTTTTTCAAGTCTAATGTTACGCTTACATTTGTTTTGGACTTTGGCCACATCAGTTCTATATTTTTGGTTTCTTAGTGTGATAAATCTGTGTATATAGTCTATATAATGTGGTAAATGTGCCTAGCAGTAAACAGACTTGATAGTTGATATGAAATCTGATCTTAATTTACCTGTATCTCAATGAGACGCACATGTTTAATATCTGTCACCTCTGATTGCCCTTTAACCCTGGTCTTTGCTACTACAATATATATTGCTTCTTCTCAGTTCCATTCACAGCTGACTATTCGCTGCGAGTAATCACTGTGCTTGATATAATTTGTGCTATTTACTGTAGTTCTATTTGCTGTCAATGCCCGCAGCAATCCCTACCTTGCAGGCACCCTAGTATATATATATACATATACATTAGGTCTGCTGCCTCGCTCGCTACGACAGCAACAAACTTAGCAGAAGTTACACCGAATACAACGAGTTTCACCCCCAAGTTGATTCGCCCCAAGTCGTTTCACCCCCAAGTCGATTCGCCCCCAAGTGGCTAAGTCGATTCGTCTTAAATTTCGTTGCCAAACAACTTCAAATGATGGATATATTAAAAATATAGTCAAGAATACACAGACATATAAGTGTTGTCATTGTCACTGACTAACTATTTGCAAGCTACCGTTACGCGTGCAATTTTTTTCATGAATGTTTGTAAGTTTTAAACATTTTATATTGTCTGTTTCATTCCATACATGTTTGAAAGATGAGTATAATACTGGGATTGAGTCATTTTTCTATTTATAATTTGATATTCTTTCATTTTGAATGAATATTGTTTCGTTCGGTTATTGTCAAAAACAAATCACCGTTCTGGGAATTGTTTCGTTCATCCATTGTAAAAACTAATCACTGCATTGATTACCGACTTTGTCAAACCTTTTCGCACTTTTGTTTTCGTTTGAAATGTTACGTTTTGTCAGTAATTCTGTCACCTTAATAATGAATAGGTTTTTGCACGTTTGCCATTTGATCCATATGTCCACAATACTCACAAATATTGGTGAGTTTGTTTGTTTGTAAGAGATATTAAATTCACTAGCTAACTTGGGGGCTAAACGACCAGATACTGTTACACCAGGGGTCTTCAAACCATGGGTCGCGACCCAAAATTGGGTCGCTAGCACACCCTCGAAGGTCGCAAAGCTTGTCTTGGGTCGCATGGGTCGCAATGCTTGTCTAGGGTCGCGAACTTACACTAGTAAACTTTACAAGACGAGAGATCAAGTGATAAGATGCACATATTTACATATGAATATTTCCTTGCGAAATTTGCGATTATAATGTTTTTTCACGATTATTATTAAGCACTCAAGCGCTAGATTGCTAGAATAATATGGTAAACAGGTAAACTGGTAAAGCTTTAGATATAATACCTTTTACTTCATGTAACTCAAACATTATGGCTTAGCACCACTCGGTGCGCCTTCGGCGCACGTCGTCTTCCGAAGTAGAGTCGTCGTCATACACTCGGAAGCTTTCGGTGAAAAGCCATAATGTTTTTAATTATCGAAAGTTTTATTGGCAGTGTTCAGGGTCGCGGGACACCTATGAAGCTTGGGTTTGGGTCGCCGAAAAAAGGGCTGAAGACCCCTGTGTTACACCAAGGCGCCAGCAATGACATAGCCCCGGATATCTCCAGAAAATTCTACATAGAATCCACCTTGCGCTAGTTGCTATTTGTCCTAGTTTACATTTAGCATAGAATAGAACAAAAGTACCTAACTGAGCTTTAAAATGATCTACACGAATTGACGAATGAGTATTACTGTATTCGCTCTTAATATACATAGCTGATAGCTCTAAAATGATTGGTTATTTTTGTTTGATTCTATGCCTATGTATTAAAACTACAAATAAAGTCAAGAACAGCAGTAGCTAGCCATGAGTTTCCCTAAAAGCCACAAGTGAATTGGGCGTAAACAACGTTATTAACAGCCAAATGTGTCTACTGACTCTACTCAAAAATTTAATAATCGAAGTATAGCTTCGAGAGAAGACCTTTAAAACTAAAAAATATTAACAAAAACACGTTAAAAACTTACCATTAACTCATAAAGACAGGCTGTTCTCTCATTCAAGCGTTGTATCTTTATCCATGCTCGACCTGCGAGTTGAAATTTTTATGAACCAGTACAGCGACAAAGTTTGAAATTTCGGTCGGTCTTTCACAGCAAATAACATCACAATAACTGAATGTATTTTCCTCTCCAGGGAATAAACACTTTCCCTTTCCATTGAGTTATAATTTCCACAACGAACTAGTCGCTATAACGTAAAATAAGCGGTTATTTTAAAACAAAAATGCCCAAGTATAAACGAGCGCCATCTTGTCTTCTCGAGAATCAAAAATTTTTGTTAATTTTCCCGCCAAAAGCTCCCGCGAAGTCCCGTATGAAAATGACGTCACAGGTCAGAGTCCGGGGAGGGGGGACTGCCAAATTTTATCAGAGATTTCAAAAATACGCAATTAAATGCAATTTTAGCCTGCTCTAGCTGTTTATTTTCGCCTTTAAATTCATATAGGGTGTAGATTATTATGAACTACTAAAGTACCAGACAATTTGATGTACAATTAGTATTTAATTTAAGAAGAAATGACTAAATGAGTCATTCTAAATTAGTCATGTGTGTGATAAATTATGCGTGAAGGGTTACTTATACTTACTGACGCCTATGGCAAAAAGTCAAAAGTTTGGAGGACTTATCTTATATGATTCAACATCGATAAATTTCGGCTATCTCAAAACATTTCAAAACCCTCGCTATTCCTCCCGGCTTTCAATTTGTACATAAACTACAAGTTTGTACAAGCTTAGAATGTTTGAAATGGACTTCGCCTTCGGCATTTTAAAGTCTTCAAACCGGAGAATATTTTCACAAATTCATTGCTTTAAAAACGTATCTAAAAATATTTAGAACGCTTCAACAATACTTAAAATTACTAGAATACGTTCTTGTAGCGTAAAGGATGCTTTAAATACAGAGGCGAGCTACAATAAGAACAACGGCATTTTATAGCGAGTATTGACAACATGCTTTATTGTGCTTACCACGTGTGGCTAATATTTCGACTTCGACCATATTTCTCTTCGACATGTTGGCGATTTTAATAGACTTTTTCGTCAAGAATTCGATCTAAAATTGCACACAAGACAAATATGAGCTACGTAAATTAAAGCGAGAGTATTCTCAAACATTATTAGTACAAAATTTGGCAGAAATGGCAAGAGTACGTAGCGAGAAAGAAGCGTCGAGCAGCTGGCACGGGCACCTGAAAGTCGAATTCATTCACAGCTACGGTTGAAACAAGGGCTATAAAATCAACAAAAAGAAGTCTACACGTCTATAAAAACGATAAATTCGACACAGACCTGTTCTTCGACATAGTTAAGCCATTTCGTTTCGACTGAGGTGAATTTAATTAAGTTCTTTTCCAAATTTTAAACGTACTTCGAGATGATTTGTCTCAACTTGCTTCGAAGTGAATTTTCAAATTTGCCACGATTTGCATAATACACCACGAACGCTGATTGGTTTAGCCTAGAAAAACTTCATCCTGATTGGCTACTGCTCAAGGAATCTATTCGTTTGTAATTCCCTTGGGAGAATAGGTCAATCTGGAGGGGGGGGGGGGTAAAATTCAACTTTAAATTTTGACATTTTCAGGTAAAATTTGCGTAATAAAGTCGTTATTTTTGTGAAATGATAACCACTTTTGTAAAATACAGTCAATTTAGATCCAATTCGTTTGCGAATTTGCTTTAGAAAACGCCAGAAATGCAGTCCAGGAGATTCAAAAATGTAAAAATTTTCGGGGGGAGGAACCCCCTCTTCTTTGGAAACTTAATATGACAGTGGAAATCAATCAGAAAAAGCTCTATTATAATTATTACACTTCAGGTAAATTATTAACATTGAAGTTCAAATCAGGTAAAATCCTCCGGGTTTAATTGGAACTTATGGCTTTTGGCCATTTTTTTTTCGTTTCACGTTATGACAATAACAGAATTGCGAGTTTTATCATTGAATTGTAAATATATATTTTATATACATATTATTCATCTACATAACTAGATAAATGAAATTCTACCAAATAAATAGAATTAGAACTAACTTTACAGTTTATCTAAAATTGATGTGCACAATTAAAAATTTCATTAAATACGACACTGAAGTTCGTTTTGCCGCCATTAAAATAACCTCACAATGACGTCATCATCATTCGTAGAAGGCATCAGGTTGTGACGTTCCAATGAAGACAACCTCATGACGTCATCATGATGATAAATATATTGTGACGTCACGATGGTGCCGCCATATTACAACCTTAGTGACATAATTATGGCGTCATCGTGACGTCATAATATAGTGAGACGAATGCATCAAGATATGACGTCATCTTGATGAAATTTGTCATATTATATTATATTATATTTATAATGACGTCATGTTATGACGTCACAATCTTCCTGGTTAGGTCTTCGTCGACGTGATTGAATATGACCATTGCTGAACTGTAAACAAACAGAACGTAAATTGGTCACTGATCAACTCATGCGAATTGCTGCGAGTTGGCAAGCGAGAATTATGCATGATTTCTCAACTCTCATGCAAGATACTGGACCTCCAGGAAAAACAGTTTAGAACTGATAGAGCTATCCAGTATAAATAAAGTTAGTTTATTGTAGGTTTCCTCCCGTAGTAACACTGGATCAATAAGAGATGATCCTTACTGGACATCTAGGAAGAACAGTTTAGAACTGATAGAGCTATCCAGTATGAATGAAGTTAGTTTAGTTTAGGTTTCCTCCTGTAGTAACACTGGATCAATAAGAGATGATCCTTACTGGACCTCTAGGGAGAACAGTTTAGAACTGATAGAGCTATCCAGTATAAATAAAGTTAGTTTAGTTTAGGTTATCCTGCACAGATAAAGTTAGCTGAAAATATGTCGTCAAAACAAGCCAGTAACTACATATCAATGTTCAGAAATACAGTACCTTATCTTGGTCTTCTTCCTCGGAGAAAAGAGAAGCATTTGATGGGGAGTAGAGATCTAAAATGAGAAATATATTACAATTATTTTCATATTTAACTAGAGGTCACTGTATACTGCATATCATTAATAGCCTCGAAGAATCACAGGTTGGGCAACGAGATCTTACTCTAACGAAGACGTAACATCATATGTTCCAAAGAAATGCAAGACACGAACATTTGAGCTTTTTTTGTGCGAGTTTGTATGTAATAATAATGAAAGCATTTATTTAACACAATAATAATATTACAGCAGAGCTGATGTGATCCGTGGGACTACTACTATGCATTATAACTAACGAATAATAAAATGTGGCTAATAGTAAAATTTTACTAACTAAATTAATATTTCACATAATTACAGATATAACTAGAGGGCACTCAGAGACTGCATACCTCCGCCCGTTACTCGAAAGTGAAACGCAACCTTGGAATTTCCTAAGAAATCCACTTTATAATTCTTAAGCATAAAAGATTTCAGGCCCCCGCGAATTGAAATCGAATTGCTAATAGAACATATTACTGTTGTTGTATTGTACAGTACTTGTAAAATAAAAACTTATTAAGTGTCATTAAATAAATGCATAAATTTTGCTTTATGCACTCGCGCGTGCAGTAATTTTCACAGTTGTGTTATTTTAAATTCCCAGGCAGCTAAAATCTTTTGTCTTTAAAACAATGTCGATTTCTTGGGAAATTCCGAGGTTGCGTTCTTTTTATACACCCTGTATTGAAGTAATCTAATGTTGTTAGAATTTGAATGGTTGGCACTTTGCTGAACGTAATAATGCGTAACTCCGTAAGCCTTGTTTTAGACATTGAATTTCGGTCGCGTGAAATGCAACTAAGACAATAGATAATGAAGGCCGAAGCTTAATGAGGTTTATCATCTCATTATTGTCTTAGCACTGAGTGCATAAATTATACACGTCCTAATTACGCATTCAGTAATATATTTTGTTAATTGACCGGGAAAAGCAAGACAAAATTTTGTTCATTTCTCGTTCAATTTTTAACCAAATTCAACCAAATTTTAATCAGTTCTTCCTTGGCCGATGGGAAATGCATTCAAAAAATTTCGTACGGATATGTTTGGTATTTCTTGAGTTATCGTGCTCACAGACAAACACACACACATACACACACACACATACACACACACACACATACACACACACACACATACAAACCCAGATGATTACATAACCTCCTGGCGGAGGTAACAAACCCAGATGATTACATAACCTCCTGGCGGAGGTAACCAGATGATTACATAACCTCCTGGCGGAGGTAATTACAATAAGTTGTTACATTGAACACAAAATAAGGTATAAGTAAATAGGAAATATACTGTTAAAACTTGAATAAGATAAACGATTAGGGATACTATTTCATACAATGACTTAACTGGCCAGGTGTCACAATACTTGTACACTCCAGGCGTTATGTAAGCTGTATTTGCTACCACTTTTGGAGTTGTAAGAATATTTCTGGAGTTGTAAATGGAAATTACTGGAGTTGTTAGTTTTCATTTTTACTTCCTATTCCTTCAATACGTCGACATACAAATATTTTTCAACAGGAACAACGACATATAAGGTTTAGCCTTACACTAATTTAGAAGTGATTTTGACTGATGCGTAAAATCAGCAACTAAATTACGAAATGGAGTGGAAAATTTTAACATATTTATTAACAACTGCATGATTATTAACAGCAACTTTTAGCAATCTCGCCCAAGGTGTATGTAATCACGTGATGATTAAATTGACAGTCAGTGGTGTTAACGGTTGAGTAACGAATTTCTCCACGTTTTACAGCAGAAACCGAATTGGGCTTCTCGTGTTAGTAACACAAAAATATCGTTTAAAACACACAAACAAGTATCCACGAGGCATCAACGCATAGAATTTCATTAAATGTCGAATTTCTGTAATCTTCCATAATACGTATACACACAGACAAAACTAACAAAAAAAATTTATCGACATCATTGAAATACACCCTTTCGATAATTACGTCACAACTACACTGTTTTCAACTTAGGATCATCTTGAATGGAAAGGATTTCAAGTTTTTTTCTCATGGGCTATGCACAGACAAGCCGAACATCCTTCAACACATGCATGACAAATAATTCTTTATTTTGACCAATAAATGTGGAAATAAGCTTTAACACGAAAACGAGGCTCCAGGTCATGACCTGGAGCCTCGTTTTCGTGTGACCTGGAGCCTCGTTTTCGTGTTAATACTTATTTCAATGTTTATTGATCAAAATCCAAAACTTTTTTATGCATGTGTTGAAGAAGAATGTTCTGCTTCTCTGTGCATAGCCCATGAGAAAAAATCTTGAAATCCTTTCCATTTAAGGTGGTCCTAAGTTGAAAACAGTGTAGCTGTGACGTAATTATCGAAAGGGTGTATTGTACTGTATTCGTTAAATACCAATTTTTGCAAACTTCAAAAGTTATTCAGTGTCTTACTAAGGTTTGTAACACAAACTAAAAATACGTATACACACACAGACGAATGAATAACACTAACACGTACATCAATCCATGCATGAAACATCATTGGAATTTTATGCAATATTGAGTTTTTGGTAGTCAAGCACACACAGGCAAATGAGTAAAGACTAGGACAAGTTGCATGAAACATTGCGTGATAAAAAATCATTTTTAATCCTTTCTATAGACAGCTACGCTTCCGTGATTAACATCTTTGCGTTAGTCCGACATAATTTTCAGCCTTAAAAAGAAGGGTCTATTCTAGCCAAAGCAAAGCACTTTCCGCCAAGGTGAATTGCCTGAATGGCACTAGGCCATTCCTATGAAGCGACGCGTGATTTTTGCATTGCTCTGAGAAATGATTTGAGAAAAGTAATGATCTTTATTTTTCAACGCTTTTAAAAGCACTGTATATACATACCCAGTTATGATGACAAATCTACATAAACACAATCAATGACACATTATAACTCAATAAAAAAAGCCGAAGTGAACTTATATGTATAGTTCAAAAGCAACGATGTTGACAGATGACATGTTGTAGATAAAGCACAGGCAATCCAAGCAAATTTCAACCATTACAAAATATAGTTTTGAGGTATGTTAATTTACTGGAATTGTACAATTTCCTTAATAGAATACTCCCTGGTACACTCTGAAAACACCCTGGTTAAAAATGTCATGATTAATCTAAAATTAACACTTAAATTATGCATGATCTAAAATTAATCTAAAATTAACATACTTCAAATTTACCGGTTAAAGGGATACGGCAATATATATTTTTATTATTTCATTTGGAAGAACTTTTAAAATTATATGTTAATATCTTTTACCGATTTTGCATAACTTTATTATTTCTTGAGATATTTGAACAGAAAAAAATCACAAATCAGCGAGTTTTCCGCCATATTGGATTTTGGCGGATATGCATGTGACATCATAAGCAGGGTCACGCAAGAATTTTATCCATAGAGCAATTGGTTATTATGAGCCCAAAATCATATACTTTAGTAACTATTTGAAATAAAAAACTGTCTGACGACTTTTCAAACCAGACATAATGTTATTGCTGGCGCAGGCAGCTTCCTATTCTTGTGATTTGTTCCCAGACCTCTTTACCGAGCTATATGAATGCGACAATGATTTGGATTCAGCAATGTTTGGATGTTCAGTTTTATGACGTTTTGTGACGTAGAAGATATTCGACGGGTCTTTACGGAAGCTACCGGCTGCTCTTCGGGACTTGCCAAGATTTAGCACGAGGGCGAAACTTACAAGTTGGCAAGTATTTAGCAAATATTGCGACTTTTAAGAATTATATCTTCTTGTAAAGTCATTTATTAAGGTAAGATTAAAGTATTATCTACGATCCTTTTAGTTTAAGAAGAATTTTCAGGAGATTTGACGATTTGTTCTTCTATTTATATATAGGCTCGCGTTTGATTTTATAAATCTGACAGTGCATATTTGGTGTAATTGGGAATCATAATTGTGTTCACGCTTGTAGCTGATCAATATATTGATCAGACACTTTGCGTGTTGGTCACGGTGTGGCAACAGGCAACTCAAATGAAATTTACATCAATTGTAAACAAGCAAACAGAAACAAACGAGAGCCAATTGCCATCAAAACAAACGAGAGCCATTGTACGAAGGTATCACGTGACTCAGAGCTACAGTATATCATATATAAAACTGCAAATTATACAGGGTGCTTTTAACATAATTTCCATATTCTTTCCATGTATATAATCTCACGATTGCTTAATAAATCTGGTAGGCCTATGTGGCTGCAGTGCTTTTTGTCTCTGGTCTGCAATGACAATGACATGCTTTTAAAAAGGTTTATTTATAAAAAGGTGACTGCACTTTGTGAGTTCTTATATATTATCATATAGTGTTGATTTATTAGTAATAAATCTGTGTATATAACATAGGTATATAAATTAATATAACGCAGCAAATGCGCGCCAAGCAGTATAAATGCGGCTGAAATAGGATATTAAAATCTTGAATGTGCCGTATGATTTAAGTACTGTTTAATAAACGAGCAGGAGTGTTTTATTAGGTTTAAAGACACGAGCGCGCAGCGCGAGTGGCTTTAGACCTAATAAAACACGACCTGCGAGTTTATTAAACGGCTTCAAACACGACTACAAATTCAATAGATATACCGCCTTATTTGTATTCTTTATATAAAAAATACTAATGAGGACACGACAACAGTAGATACTGCCTTATTAGTATTCTTTATATACAGAATACTAATTAGGAGTGTTTTATCAGGTTTAAAGCCACTGCACGTGACATATTATAGTTGACATGATTTGCCCATAAGCTTATGAATTATTAATGAGTGTTTGAATTATGTTTTAGGATTTAAAGCCTTTAAAAATGCTTTGTCATTTGTATTTGTATGCCTACTTGTACTTGTACTGCATCACAACGCAGTGCGTAAGTGAACAGATTCCACATGTGAGGTTGTCTTGTATATATTTTTGCCTTCTTTGATAAACATTATTAATTAAACACGCAAATTTAGTGAGACGCACACTCACACATGTTAAATGTCACCTGCATGTCATCGTCATTGCCCTTTAACCCGTGGTCTAAATCATATGATTATTAAAGCGGGGCCGTTTTGACTTTGGGCATTTTTGACCTAGCACCGTATTTGTGGGCAAATTGTCTATACAATTTTATATACTAGATATCACAGCCATACCTGCCATTTTGATCTTTTCCTCGCGTTAGATAAGTTGATAAGTACACTCATTCTTGTTAGCCATCGTACCTGTTCGGCTGTTCCTCTTTCGATACAAAACTTCGAGCGCCGAGTTATCATACGGCACATTCAAGTGTATAAATTATGGATGATTCCAATTCATTACGAATATTTCTTACTCTTATTCTTTAAAATATTAAGAGGCAATTTTTTGTCAATGTCACGTATTTGCAATGAAAAGTGTTCAAAACCTAGAATCTTTTTGGCGTTCCTCTCAAAATTACTTTGTTTTAGCTCTATTCTCTACAGTTTATAGAGTTAGCTACCTTTTTAAATGCGTCTGCCGGTTGAGAAACATACAATAATAGTTAAAAATTGCCAATTAAAATACAATTATCAATGATGCCTTAAAATTGACGCTATATTTACAGCCATTTAAGGCAAAACGTACTGAACTTCAGACATCATTTTCTCTTTGGCGTATCATCTAAAATCTCTTCATTTTAGCATTATTTTACAGATAAAGCACTAAACATACTTTTTAAGGTTTTTTTCACCGATTGAGAAACGTATCGAAAAATAAAAATTTTGATTTTAGTCATAATCTCATGTGGTATATTATACGCATTAGTTTTGAGCGCGTGTTACGTAACATACAAAAAATCTCATTTAAAGATTTGGGAACAATGCTATACCAAGGCAGCATTCACTACCCTGTGGGTAAACTAGTTTGGTCATTTAGATCTAGTTTTTCTGGCTAACCCTGCTTATGACGTCACTAAAATCACCGATAATGAGATAAAAATTAATCCAAGATGGCGGACAGCAAATTATTTTAAATCAAAATATTTCAAGAAATAATAAAGTTACGCAAAATCGGTAAAGGAGATTAACATATAATTTTAAAAGTTCTTTAAAATGAAATAATAAAAAAAAATATTGCCGTATCCCTTTAAGTTAACCACGGTCCTGCATGGCTAATTTAACCAGGATTCCACCCCCGAGAATATGCTAATTAAAGTTTAGTGCATATTTTCCCCTTTATACCCCAGGTATAGAACTCGCATGAAATAATCACTGTGTCAAATACTTTTTCAGTCATCGCCACGTGCTCATGGTGTAAGAGTGAACTGCATATGTCCGGCTGGTGTTTACACTGACATGGTAACGGGCATCCTTAATTCTGTATGGGAAGGAAGGTACAAACCTCCTCAGGATCTTTTCGATTCCATGCCGAAAACTCACGAAGCGGCCCTGAAGATCTACTTGAAGTATGTTCATTTGTGTTTGTAGCTTGTATTGAGTTGGTTTGGGCATGGCTAAAACACAGGAGTTCTGGGTATTATACCGAATAACTAATTTTTACAATTGGGTTATAATTATGTTTATAAAGAAACCTGTCAAAAGATAGGAAAAAAATATATTCCCTTGAAATCTGGGGTTTGTTCCAGTCACGTTTTATTTGCTTGATAAAATAGTGACCCCGGGACATTGTTTAATGATCGAGCTTTCCTGGGAAAAGCCATAGTTTTGTTTATACGTTTTCTCCAGAACTCAATACAATGCAAACCCACGTCCTGGACAAAACCTTGACTGCGTCCTGACGGTATTACGTCACACGAAAATCATTTCCGGTCAAGGTCCTGGACGGCAATATTCTCGATGCTTAAGGTCTCTAATATAATTAAAAGTGCGCACGGGTAGAAATTGTTTTGACCCAATTCGCAAGCGCGACAAGATTGGACTCTCCTGAGGAAAATAACCATACAAAATGTTTTTAACCCTGTGCATTTTACCTGCGTTTTTTTATTTTGTTTCCATCAAATGAAGAGTCCTGAAATTAGTTACCTCAAATGAAGGCAATTTCTCACCCTAGTGCATGCTCCCCAGTGATTTACTCTAATTTGTTAATTGGCAACGTAAATAAGGATAACTGATTGATGGTATTAAAAGCCATTATAAAACTGTTCTAGCCATGCACCTTTAAAAGTTATGTTAGTCATTGAACATGGATTAAATCTAATTTACCATACTTTTATTTATGATATGGGATGTCATGTCACAACCTCAAATTCGAACTGAACCACGGATCCCGTCATCGGAGCTAGCCCTATAGACCTTGGCTTCGCCCGGAATAATCGGCTTGGACTTAAAATCTGGCCTAGTTCTCATTTTCAGTTTTGAAATATTGGATTTCATACCGTTTTTAATTCTGACGAATGCTACACCTTCTTTCCTAGACCGTCAGACGTTGTCAATGAAGTGATGAAACTCATAAATGACGAGTCAAAAAATGGTCAAGTGTTATTAATCACAAAAGATCCAGAGGGTCCCATGCAGGTGAAGGTTGAAAACATCGAGTTAAAATAACTGACGTTATGTACACTTATTATCAAGTTTGAAATGCTTAATGTTCGCCAATAGAATCCATCTTCTTAGAACTGCCTCCTGCAATTTAGTCAGTTTGATCATCCTACAGTAAGTCCTTGTTTTTTTCTCTTTAATATAAAAATTGTTCACTGTATGTTGTTCACTGTATTGGCCGTTTTTTCCACCTTTTTCAAAAGTGAAAAAAGTGGCTAAGAATGGACGAAATGTTAAGCTATACCCTTACTTTTTTGCCATTTTTTGCCCCTATTTCCAAAAATGAAAAAAGTGGCTAAAAATGGACGAAAAGTTAAGGCTATAGCCTTACTTTTTTGCCCCTTTTTTCCCCCTTTTTCAAAAATCAAAAAAAGAGGCTAAAAATGGACGAAAAGTTAAGGCTATAGCCTTATTATTTTACCTTTTTTTGCCCCTTTTTCCAAAAATGAAAAAGTGGCTAAAAATGGACAAAAAGTTAAGGCACTTCCTGACGCTGAGGACAAGGTACGTTCCTGACGCTGAGGACAAGGTTCCTTACGCTGAGGACAAGGTTCCTGACGCTGAGGACAAGGTTCCTGACGCTGAGCACACGGTTCCTGACGCTGAGCACAAGGTTCCTGACGCTGAGCACAAGGTTCCTGACGCTGAGCACAAGGTTCCTGACCCTGAGGACAAGGGTCCTGACGCTGAGCACAAGGTTCCTGACGCTGAGGACAAGGTTCCTGACGCTGAGGACAAGGTTCCTGACGCTGAGGACGAGGTTCCTGACGCTGAGG
>CACRXK020002110.1:0-46174 GCA_902702795.2 Paramuricea clavata
CAAGGCACACAAAGCAATAGAGTGATCTACATCATTGCTCATATTTGAAATTATTCGGGCAGCTCTGTTTTGGAGCTTTTGTAGTCGTTTTGATTGTATTTCACCCAATACATCCCAAACTTCTGAACGGTAGTCGAAGTAGGGACGTACGATGGCATTGTATATGGAGGTGAGCGTATCTCTTTCAGCAATAAATGGTTTGACACGACGTAGAGCTGAGATTCCTGATGTTATTTTTTTGCAAATATTTTCAGTATTGGGTTTCCAAGATAAATGCTGATCAATAATTATTCCTAGAGTTTTGGCTTTGTTTACTTGTTGGATTTGTTTGTTTTCAATTAGGATATTTGGTTGAGCATTAGAGGCATTCCTTATCATTTGTGGAGACCCAATCAACATAAATTCAGTTTTAGCTGCATTCAAGCTAAGTTGATTGGCTATTAACCAGTTTTTGAGGTTTTTCAGATCAGAATTTGCTGCAGTCTCAATATCAGCTATGGTGTGACTAGTGGCTGTGATGTTTGTGTCATCAGCGAATAACCGAGGTCTTGTATTTTTTAGACACTCGGGTAAGTCGTTGATATACAACAAGAACAGTAATGGCCCCAAAATAGAACCTTGTGGTACACCACATTTAATCAAATGTTCTGATGAAATAAAATTGTCTATTTGACACTTTTGGTGGCGGTTTGAAAGATATGATTTTAATAAGTCATGGGCTTGACCTGTTATTCCATAAAATTCCAGCTTTTTCAGTAAAATGTCATGGTTGACAGTATCAAATGCTTTTTTTTAGGTCTATAAAAACTACGAAGTTAAACATTTTCTTATCTATATTCACATACCACTCGTTTGTACAATCTAAAAGAGCTGTTGCTGTAGAATGAGATTTTCGGAAACCAAATTGATTATTACTGAGTAGTCTAAATTCAGTTAAATAATCATAAAGTTGATTGTATAAAATTCGCTCCATTATTTTGCTTACAGTTGGTAGAATTGAAATGGGTCTATAATTGCCAGGAATATTTCGATGGCCATTTTTGTAGAGAGGTATTAATCTTGCCATTTTCCAGTCATCAGGAAAGGAGGATAAAGTAATAGCTTGATTAAAAATATATGTAAGTGAATCTGCAATGGCAGGTGCAGCTATTTTAATAATTTTACACGATATTTTGGCAATGCCAGTTGCTTTGTTGCTAGATAATGCGCTGAGCAACTGGTAGACATTATTAACATTTGTAGGTTGGAATGCAGCAAATTCTGATTTAGCCTTTTTGATATACGACTCAAAATTGCAATTTGTTGTGTGAATTTGGCTCGCTAGATCTGGCCAATATTTGAAATATATCTGTTAAAGCACTCTGCAATATCTTTTGGATTGTTTAGAACATTCTCTCCTAATTTGAGTTCATTTACTTTTGAATGTTTGTTTTGTTTGCCAAACAAATTATTAATTGACTTCCATGCTTCCTTTGGGTTAGATTTTTATTATTATTATTATTATTATTATTATTATTATTATTATTATTATTATTATTATTATTATTATTATTATTATTATTATACAAAAAAACCGATTTGCACCTACAAAGCTGAATTGCTCGGTTTACATTAATGTTCTAAAAATACAGTTTATAAAATTACAAGTTAAAGACTAATAATTAAGATATGATTATATATTATGTAGTTTATTAAGACGTATAGGTATTAAAAGATACTACACTACTTGGTATATAACTATTTTTAAAACGGTTGGTACAAGACCAAATGTGTGTAAAATTGTCGTTATTTCTAAGATTGTTAGTACGTTTGTCAGGGAGAAGATCGTACAATTTATGACTTGGTTTTGTCATTCTTTTTTATTAAAGTGTGATCTGCAAAGTTCATCTCGTCTTTGTGAAAGACTTGGAAGCGGAATAACCTCCAAGGCATTCCTGTAAGATAGGTCAGGATAAATTATTCTTAGTGCTCGCTTTTGGACCCGCTCGACGTCATCAGAAAGGTATTGGGAAGCACCAAAGTTCCATAATTGGCAACCGTATTCGAGGACTGATCTTATGCAGGTAGTATAGACGGTTAAAAGTTATGTATGATCAGCAAGTTTTGAGGAATAATAATTCTTTTTGGCATCTCTTAGTTCAATGTTGACTTGATTTCTAACTTTTTTGTAGTTTGACCAATCAGTCTCTAACTTTGTGATAATTGCTTTTCTTTTCAGTTTGTCTCTTGTATTTATGAGACCCTTAATGTTGTTCGTTATCCAAGCCACTTTACTAGACTTAGTTTTTCTGTGTTGTAATGGAGCATGTTTGTTCAGAACTTCTAGAAAAAGTTCTTTCCATAATTCCCACATGGCATTTGGATTTTTACCGAAAAAGTAAATGTATTCCCAATGTTGATTAAGAAGCTCATCCATAAAATTCTTTTCATTGAAGCTTTTCATATTTCTAATTTCAACAAAATCATTAGCTTTATGAAAAACTCCAATTTTTCTGATTGCATAGACTAAACTGTGATCACTTATTCCAGTGTGTACAACACCAGAGTGTGAAATTTTGTCAGGTGTATTCGTAACTACATGGTCAATAAGGCTAGATGACCTCATAGTAACTCGAGTTGGTTCATTTATCAACTGGGATAGTTGGTATAATTTGTATATTGAATATAGTTTATTTGTTGGCATACTGAAAAGATTTTCTTCCTCTGACAAATTGCAATTTAGGTCACCTAAAATGTACATTTCTTTATTCTCATCATCAATTTGTTTAATAAGTTTTTCCAAATGGTCAAAAAATTCAGCAGTTGCATTTGGCGGTCTGTAAATTGTAGTGACAATAAATGGTTTACTTTGTGGTTTAGTAATTTCTAAACAAACGGCCTCCAATTCAGGGGTAACGAGATCTGACCTTATTTTATAGTTGATGGAGCTACGAAGGTATATACAAACTCCGCCTCCATTGCGGGAACGATCTTTTCTAACAACCTCATAACCATCTAAATGAATGAGGCCATCAGAAATACTCAGGTCTAGTCGTGTCTCGTTGAATGCAATTAAATCAATGTTTTTGCTACACATTGAATGACGAATTTCATCTATTTTACCGGGTAAACTAACAATATTTAAAAAGGCCATCTTAAAACCTCTTTCATTGGGAATGGAATTAAGAGTCGCTGAAAAATTGCTACTCACATTTTTGTTTGAGAAATTATTAGTATCTAATTTCTTAGTATTCGGTTTGCATGCTTGTGGTGCATTGACCAGTCTTTTCTCAGATGTCCATAACCCTTCCATAAAAAATGTTCATTGTTAATTCTACTAGGTGAATTCAGACTCTGTTTCGGTTTAAGAAAAGTGCAGAAAGCACTTCCCAAAGCTCTGTCGCCATTCTTATTTAAATGTAGGTTAGATCTGTTTAGCATAGATTTGACAATGCATTCATTATCTATGTATGCAATTTTATGCTTGATGCATAATTTGTGCAATAAGTTGTTGTATGAATTGATATTATTAGGTTTAACTTTGTTGTCATACCTTTTTATAATGCCTGATACAGCAACTTCTTTGGCTTTGGTTTTCACCTTCGTTATCAAGGCTTCCATATTTTTGATAACTCTGTCAGGTTGGGTACGTGCGAGATCATTGGTTCCGACATGGATGATGACTCTTCCATAACTGCTCTCCTCTTTCACACGTTCATCAAACTTCGCAGCAATCTGCTCGACAGTTGCCCCACTGTATGAATGGCACACGGTTCTTTTCTTTGCTGCTCTTGTCAGCTTCATATTGTCAATGTTCTTGACCATGGAGTCACCAATGACCAAGTCAATGCTCTCCTTGGATGACTCGTGGGTTGGCGTCCTTTCCTCTTCTTTTGCAGGTGAATCCATCTTTGGCTTTTCCTTGGCCACTTTCGGTTTTTTGGCATCTCTAGATTTCACGAACTTCTCCTGTTGTTTAGCACGGTAGTTAGATATTTGTGCGTTAACATCACTGTTTATCTGATTCCCATCACTTGCTTCCTCTTCATTCTCGTCATCGAGTGCTTCAAATCTGTTCTGACTTTGAGTTATGTTGTTATTAGCAGACTCGGTTACTTTTTTATCTGTAGATTTACTATGTTCCATCTTATCAACAGCGTTGTCATTTGATGTTTCTTCAACATTGATTTTTAACGCCTGTATTTCCGCCGCCATTTTATTATTGTCCTCGATAAGGGATTTTAACTTCGCGTCGGTTTTCGCCATTTCAGATTCGCTATTTCCCCTGTCCTCGTCTTGTTTCTTTTTCATTTCGTTTACTATAATTAGTAGATTGTTTAGTTCTTCCCTATAGTGTTCGCAATTACTGCAATTCTCATCTACAATTATGGTGCTTTGATTGCTTTCCGCGCCTTCGTCTTCAACAACAACAACACGCGGCGCCACGTGTTCGACTTCATTATTTTGGCAATCGTCGTTTTCTGGCATCGGTAGGGTGGCATAGCTCTTCAGAGAGATGAATAAATGGCTTTCGTCGTTGTCTTGCATCACTGATAGCTTTTTCTCTGTTGAACCATGCCATTTTAAGCAGAAATCGGGATTGCTAAATTGAATTGATTCACCGCATGCTCGAGCCGACGACCATCTTCCATCGATCTGTAAATCGGCTTTCACAAACTCCTTCAATGACTCTAAGTCACCTTTCCAAAATAAATCGTCTTCCAAGATGTATAAGAAAGACGATTTTAACTTATTTTCAGTTGAACCATCATTTTCTTGTCGCGAATTTTTACAAATTCCGGAGCTCTGATTTTTTTGTCCGGTCGAAAGAAAGAAAGATGGTGAGATCAGGCTATGCATTCATATGCGCATGGCTAATCAAGCAATTCAACGCGAAAGACATCCGACCCCAACTGTGGATGATTTAATTCACAAATTAAACGGCGCCACCATATTTACAAAGCTTGATCTTCGCTCGGGATACCACCAGTTATCTCTCGCTGATGAAAGTTGAATTTTGGCACCAATTCGGCAAGTGAAATCTTCCAACATGTAATTAGCGAACAAATCCGTGACATTCCGAATGCCATCAACATTAGTGATGACATAATTATCTTTGGCATAACACAAGCTGAGCATGACAAAGCTCTTCATGAAATTTTTGAGCGGTTTTCACTCATTGGATTAACCTTCAACAAAGACAAATGTGAGTTCAGTCAATCGCAGCTCACATTTTTTGGTTTTGTCTTCTCAGGTGATGGCATTTCACCGGATCCAGCGAAGGTTTCAGCGATTCACAACTGCCCACCTCCAAATTCAATTAAAGCTGTTCGGAGTTTCCTTGGGATGGTGACATATTGTGCGAAATTTATCCCTAATTTCAGTGATCTCACAGAGCCTTTGCGAGAATTAACGAGAAAAAATGTGCCTTTTTGCTGGACATCTAGGCATGCTAAATCTTTCAACGCAGTAAAAGCTGCCCTCACAAGTGCAACAGTTATGGCATATTTTGATCAAACCAAGGAAACAGAACTTATCACTGATGCATCACCTTTTGGTCTCTCAGCTATTCTGACACAGAAAGTCCCAGGATCAGACCAATGAAATGTTGCATATATCAGTCTTTCGCTGTCGGATGTTGAGAGACGATACTGTCAAACAGAGCGAGAAGCTCTTGCACTTGTGTGGGCAATTGAACGTTTACATATCTATCTATACGGAGGACATTTTACTCTGATAACTTATTGCAAACCAGTCGAGTTGATTTTAAATAATCCACAATCAAGACCTCCAGCCAGAATTGAGAGATGGAATTTACGCTTGCAAGATTATGACTTTAATGTAAGGTATACAAAGGGACTTGACAATCCATTAGATTTCCTATCTCGACATTTACCTGTTAACAACACCACTGATGACAGACAGTTCCAAACAATGGCTGACAGTTATGTTTGTTTCCTTACCCAACATGCTGTGCCAAGAGCAATGACTCTGCCTGAAATACAACAAGCCACCGTGGCTGATTCAACATTACAGATCCTAAGCAACCTCATCACAACTGGTAAATGGCATTTAATAGACTCTCTAGACGTACAATCCAATCCCAATTTAAAGGTTTTGGACTTGAAAGCATGTGAGAAAATTAAAACAGAACTTACACTAAACGAGCATGATGGAATTATATTACGAGGCTCGCGAATTGTGCTTCCAGAAAGCCTTAGACCAAAGGCTGTTCAAATTGCTCATGAAGGCCACCAAGGGCTAGTAAAAACTAAACAGTTGTTGCGAGAAAAGGTTTGGTATCCAGGTATAGACAAGCTTGCTAAGCACACAGTGGATACTTGTTTGTTATGTCAGGCAAATGGACCAAACAGTCACCAAGAACCACTGCGAATGACGACGCTGCCTCCCCAATCCTGGCATACAGTGAACATTGATTTTTGTGGACCATTTCTAGGTGGTTCATATCTGTTAGTGATTATTGATGCATATTCACGATTTCCGGAGGTGGAAATTGTAAGTTCAACATCTGCAAAATCAACAATATTGAAACTTGAACGAATTTTTGCCACACATGGTATTCCAAAGGTGTTAAAGAGTGATAACGATCCACCATTCCAGAGCCATGAATTTAGTCTGTACTTGAAAGAACTCGGCATTAAACATAAACCAAGCTCACCATCATGGCCCCAAGGAAATGGACAAGCCGAGAACTTTATGAAACCACTTGTAAAGGCTGTGAAATCTGCCCATCATGAAAACAAAGATTGGAAACGTGAAATGTTTAAATTTTTGCTCAACTACAGAGCTACCCCACATTCCACCACTGGCAAGTCACCGTCCGAGTTGCTATACAACCGTAAGATTAAACCAAAATTACCTCAAGTGACAGTCGAAAATGATTCTTCACTTCATCAAGAGGTGAAGGAGAGAGATGAAAGGTTGAAAAAGAACCAAAAAGAATATGCTGATTCCAAAAGAAGAGTTAAGTGTGCTGACATCAAGAAAAGTGATTTAGTTTTGGTGCGGCAACCGAAATCAAATAAAATGTCCACAAAATACGATCCAATACCATATGAAGTCACAAATCGCCGTGGGAACAGGATCACAACAATTAGGAATGGGAAATATATAACTCGGAACATTTCGTTCTTTAAAAAGTACCACCCCAGACATGGCAGATCGTTGGAGTCAACAGAGATAATGGATGAAGAAAATTATCCTCAGATGAAGATGTCCACGAAGAGCATGAACAGTATGATGGACTGAGACAGAATGATGGACTGAGACAGAATGATCGTCCGCGGCAGCACAATGGTCAGAGACAAGATGATGGTCCGAGATATCCGGCAAGAGAAAGACAGCGGGTGTACTGATATGGAAATAACATTTATGATTGACCTGGACTAAAACAGATAAGATACAGTTTAAACATTATATGCATATTTTGTTAGAGTTAGTACTAGAGTTCATATTTAAATCAAGGGAGGGATGCAATGTTGATATTATTGACACTAGCACACACGTGACTAGAAAGTTAGTTAAGTATTTTTAGAAGCACGAGGCTAGGGAACCGGGAAGTAATTGAATACGTACTTTGCTGTTTGTACAAGTTGTTTGATATCTATATCAATTCTGATGGGAAAAAAATCGTCCACAAGTTGTTTGATTGCCCGTCATGCATTTGGATAAAAAGTCACGTGATTGCAAACAAAAAATATCTGTGATAGCAATGGTTTTACATTGAAGGAATCGCCCTGTTTCAATAAAATTATTCTATTCCAAGGTAATGGTGGGGCCTTTTTAACGAAATTACTTGGGGAAGCACTGAAGCCCCTCAGCCCCATGGTGCGCCCAGTCAAGTCCCTTTTCTCTAAAATATAAGCAAAACATTGTACGAAAATTGAAATTTAGAAGGGTAGTTTGATGTCCCAGTATGACTGAACCTTGTTTTGTGAATCTTATGTTATGTATTTTATCTTCAAACAAGACGCCGACTCGGCGTTAACCTCGGGTCGGTGGATAGGGGATCGTCTGGTAAATATCCAAAAATTGTGTAAATCACGATAGTTTAATAGTTCACTAGTATAAATGGTGAATCAGTTAATCAAAGCTCCGTTTTAATATTTTATTGACAATAATTACTGGCCCTCATCAAACCTATTGTTTTCTCTCTGCATCATATCAGCGAATGTCGAGAAGTTTTCATTTAACGTTCTACTGAAAAACGGGAGCGGCCTTTTTGGTTGTATAGGGAAATTCCGGCTCAGGGGTAAATGTTTATACGCGTCATATTCTATGTACGCGTTAAAATAGCACACAACATTATTAAAAATAATGCAGCTTGCATCAGTGCACACAGACATATGCATTATTAGCAATAATGCATCTTCGTCACCCTGACATTTACACGCGATAACGTGAACGTCCTAAGATGAGAAGGTGACAGTGCTAAAGGCCCCCCATACGGTGTCGTCGGGTGCCTGAAGCACTGTTGGAAACGATCGCTGTGAGTCTTTTCAGTTCAATTTTATAGAGAAATAGTTTCGTTTGCGCTTGTGGGATTTTATCCTAGATATACGCATGTGCAGAATACATGTACACCATAAGTTCTATTCCCGTGTTTATCCAATACGCTGTTTGAGTAAACCTTGTCATTAATGATATGTAAACTAGAACACTATAATTGACCTCCGCTTGTGGAGATTTAAATTTAGGGCGATTAATGAAACTGAAATCTGTTCTATCACAATGCACTACAGTGCCTATGGTTATGTCTATATGCATGTCCTCACAAATGTCTAGTGTAACGTTGGATAGGTTCATTGTCATACGGTCCCGACAAGCAGCAACGTACAGTAGTTCCAGCCGAAAATAATTACTTTTGATTCGGGTCAGTAATTATAATAGATAACAAGTGAAAGTTGGCCGCGGTATTCCCATGCTATGCATACGAAGTATTGTGCATTATATCAACATATACTCGAGAATAGTTGTCCAGCTAAACATGTATGTCAAAATTATCACATCTTCTGGTTTTAAATCAACAATTCTGATGGATTTTGTGCAAGGACAGCTTCGCGTTCCGTTCATAGATATCTTATATAAACTGGATAGCGCATCTCTTTTAGTAAAATTGAAGCCAAGAATATCCCAGCGGTTACCCCCATTTGAATAGATGGCGGCCATGTTGGATCTTCCCACTCGCTAATAAACGCTTAAAAGATAACAATAATTTTCATCATTTGAATAGTTTGAAAATGTATTTATAATAGGATTAACTTAATGTTTAAGTTCCCTGTTTAAGAAATAGGATACATACGAATCTTCTCATTTCATGGGAAGATCCTGAGCCTGCAATCACGGCTTCAATTTTTGAATTGCAGAATAATTAGATGCGCTATCTAGTGTATATAAGATATCTATGGTTCCGTTTCGCTTTGGCCGATGCTTGCCGGAAGTACACTTATTTACCGGATGTTGTCGTCTCCTCCGCAGGCCCTTCGATCTTCGACTACGCGCGCGGCTCGACACAAATGGAAAAATACGGGAGCCGAATTTAAGCCTCGGTTCGTACCGACCCGGGTAATGATTCAATGTCTTTTTAAAAACATTAATTTAAACATTGCGCTGTATCCATGATACCTTAGATTTTAAAAATTTCCGAGTGGATGGCATATCCCAGACCCTATAGATTTGAGTTGTTGGAAGGCTAGGCCAAACAAGTTAGTGACCGATCGCGAGTTGTGATATTTACATAAACATACCATGCAAAGTACTTCAACTGAAGATTCAGTCTATCCATACAGTATAATGTATTGAAAAGAGAGAGATGAAATGCAGTCCTAGGGGTAGAAAATACGAACATATTTTGGATAGGAATGCCCCAGACCACCCTTTCTGTCACCAAACGTTTAGTCACCAACTATACCATCTGTCATCTCTCCACGATTTGTATACTATGATCCATTGGTCCCTTTTTGTACATGCCTCCCCCCTCCCCAAGGACGCATTAATCTTAAAAAAGGCCCTGGGTCATGGCAATAGTAAATGTATACAGCCACAAGAAAAATATAAGAAAACAATAACTTAATTAAGCACTTCTAATGAAACTTTAATCAGTTCCAATTAAGATATTATCAAAATGAATATAGTAGGACAAGATACCTTAGTTAATTAACTACATCTAATGAAATTTAAATCAATTCCAATATATAACCCAAATGAGTTGTGAAACAAGGTACCATGCATAACCGGAGAACATCGATCAATATGAACAACCGTAAAATTCGGCCCTCATAGAGATATGACCATACCAGACTCTTGGGTGAATGCGAATAAATCGAGCCTTAATAGAAGGTGTAACAACATGGTTGACAATGGAGCTCCTGTCGCTGTTACCATTGAATACCTAAAATTAAGGCAAGTAATAATAAAGACATAATGCAATTTCTTATATATCTAATAAGGAACACAACAATTCAGCTTACCTTAAGCATTCTCCCTGGTTTATAGCTACGGAAACTTTTTCCATCATCGCTAAAGGAAATCGTGTAGCTCTTGATAAACTGAGTTGCTTCTTGTCGCCCTTGAGTACTTATTCCTGTAATGATCGTAGATCGTTGAAAATCCACTTGTAGCCATTGATTCCGATCATTTCTTCGAGATGACCATGCCCCAGTCCTCCCACTACCTGCTCTGAAGTTGAGTCTCCCATTGGGTGCCCGATGGCCGTTATCCCAATGGGTTGATGCCGTGATTTGATTATCACGAATTTTACCATTTTCCATTCCGAGAGCCTTTACATTTTACATCCTGTTAATACAATGAATGTTAATTAGTGCAAAGCCATTGCATGTACATGTAATGTATTGTGACAGCTGGGACGACGAAGAATGTACTGTAATTTTACAGAGATTGTTATTTAAACTCGTTGATATTATAAAACATTTATTATTATTGTCAGCTTTCTACACCATATATACAATTAAAATAAAACTAAAAAGGCGATTTCAAACAAGTTTCGTCCTTCCGACCTTTTTAATAAATCGCCATATTGTAAATAGATAAAGTGAATAAATATTTTTTATTGTTTTAGCATCTCAAATAATGCATTTCTTGTTTGTTTCAAGTATAAATGCCATATAATAAACTTTTTATTTACCTCGCTTGCTCGGTATGTACAGAGAAATATAGGACTCGGTCTTTTGTACAAGATATTGAGGTCAAACACATGTCAAATAACGGATTTCTTTTTTAATACATAGAGAATAATACATAGGTGCGCGAAAATACCAAATTTATTTCTCATATATAACACTTATGTTTATACATGCACTTATGTAACTATATGTATATAATATCATTTATGTTTTATATAACACTATATTTATATAATAAATAGAGAATATTATTAATACATGGGTGCGCGGAAATACCAGATTTATTTCGAGTGTTGAACATGATATCTCACGAGTGAGCGCAGCAAACGAAAGGACGGTCTTTGAAAAGCGATAATTTCTACAGAAAAGCGATAATTGAAAACTCGATAATTTTCACATGAGAAATTCAAATTATCAGAAATAATCTCACATGTGAGATTATCAGTTTTATCAGTGCTCGAAATCTCTATAAAGCACTATACTTTATATAATAAATACTATTATACTGTAATTTACGATTACAGTACTGTAAAATATATAGCAGTACGTTATTCGGTAAAAAACAACAATATTTTTAGCAGCTCAGTATCGTAATTGGTGAGGAATGTACATGTTTTTCTAGCTTGGTGGAATTCAATTATGTATGTCAATACAGTGCCGGTGTACAGTATATTTACAATGTTCGTATACCTGCAAGTTTTTTTTTGTTATAAAAGTCGTAAAAGAAATCGTATACTCACGCCTTCATTCAAAAGTGTACGAAAGTGTTTCGAACATGACCCCTAAACATATCGATAATTAGAAATATAAAACATTAATAACTAAATGATGAAAATTGTAGCAACAATAGCCACAATAAACAAACTACGCGTCTCATTTTCAATTTTGGCACCCACGAATCTTTTCCATGCACGAATAGTTTAGATTCGACTGAAACAACAAAAGTTTATTACGAAACATTACCCTTCCATATTTTGTAAATAATACTCAGTTAAAGTTTCCTGGTTTACCTAGAAATAACCGTATCTAGGTTAACCTAATATTCTTGATTAAATTTCCTAGTTGTTTTATCTCTCTTCCTACCATAATCAGGTTAATGTGACCGGGAATCAGCTGGTTATATGTTGGCTTAGACAAAGGAAAAAAATCTCCAAAGAAAGTACATGTGCATGCGGACAACTTGAAACGTTAGACTAAAGAAAATTGCACAAGCAGTTATCAAACGCATGTCACAGAAGTGGAAAAAAACATATGTGACAACTGAATAGTAAGTATCCTTTTGTAAAGACTTTTACCAAGGATGGGTATTTACTTTTTAATTGATATTTGAGGTTGGGTAAAAATGTTTCTCACTTTTTCAAGATTGGGTCTGCAAAACTGTTGCAAAGAAAAACACTTCTCTTCGGTGCCATCCCCCCCCCCCAATAATTAATGACCGTTCCCTTATAACACTTTTGAAAAAAGCATGTCATTCATGGAATAATTAAGACTTGCAGTCAATTACCTATAATTTACCTATTTGGCTAAAAGTCTCGCTTCTCTGTATTCAACTCTAAGGACACTGTGGTTAAAATTTATTACTTAATCTACTAAAATTTATTAGTGTACTACTATATTGTGTTTTCAGAGTGTACAACTATATTGTGTTTTCAGAGTGTACTACTATAATTATTGTCTTTTCAGAGTGTACTGCTATAATTATTGTCTTTTCAGAGTGTACTACTTATATTGTGAATCTGAAAAACATAAAACAAGTCTGTGCGAACGGTGCGAAATATGAACAAGGATTTTATCAAACCCATTATAAAGTTGCATTGCATCCTAATGCACCCCACTTCATTATTTTACTCTGGCCGACGCCAGACGATTTTACTTGTTAAAGGGGCCCTACAGTCATTTTTTAGTCAAGTATTGTTTACATTTTTTGTTATTGTCGCTACTTGACATGCGCATCACGGCATGCATGCGTCTTCCTGTGTGCGGAAGTACTCATACTCATGGATACTGCATGTAAGTTACAGCCAAACGAATCTCTGTGGAGTCCCCTACTTAAGGTGACTTTTCCACTAAAAAAATACTGTAGGGCCCCTTTAAGGGGAGAGCGCTCAATACCCCAATGGGTTAATTAATTTTCAATAGTTTAGAATGTTCGTTATAATTTCCCTGGCTATAATTAAAGCTCATATCCTCCGATAAGTTCTCTTCACAGAAACAACCCCATGCTCTGCCATTTGCCATGCCGAATCTCGCGCGATATTTTCCAACACAGTTCGCAGGTAGCACATCGTTGCAATGTTTATCTCTCTTTTTTTGCGCTATAAAATCTATAATGATGAAATCAGACAATGAAAAATTATATTTATTTATAACAATAGCTACATATGTATCTTTGTTATATAGTTAGTGTCAAAGTTCAATTTTTCTGTTTGCCGATTGGTCAAAACCGTACCACGTGCCGATCCACAAAACGCCGTGTTCACTGCGTGCTTTGCCGAGGGGGCAACCGGTCCACAATGAAACATTTATTGACCGGTCCATAATAAAATGGGTGCAATACGCATGCGTGTCAACCATGAATTCCAAAGTTCATTTTTAAACTTTTTATTAAACATTTACGGTGTTCCATTTATCCAGTTTTGGTTTCAAATTAAGTTCAATCCAATAACCGGCGATCAATTTTTCATACTTTGACACGTATATACTATATAACATAACACTTATTTACTGAGACCTCGGGAAAGCAGTGTATTTTGTGGCTCCTCGACCGCTGTTGTTGCCTGCGGCAGTCTCGGGTCCACCAAACACACTGTTTCCCTCGGTCTCAGTAAATAAGTGATAAATATATAATGTTGTCTTATTGTTCACTCGGTAATATGATAAGGAGAAAAAGTTTTCGAGTAAGGTATTTCATAATCGATCTGGTAATTCGAAGGTCGCGGTTTCGAAATCCAGCCGAATTATTTTACAATTAATGAGTTTGAAATTTTGCGCTGTTGTTTTCGTTCTTGGATACGTCGGGAGCATTATTGTTCACTCGGTAATATTGTGATCCGTCCTGACCGTGTAGCTCAGCAGAGGATCGATCTAGTAATTCGAAGGTCGTGGGTTCGAAACCCAGCCGCGGGAGACAGAGTTTTCTGCTTGCGCGGTCTGGAAATTATGAAATATGCACTCGAGAACATTTTCTACTTTAGTGATTTTTCACATATTGCTATGATTAGCACTGATGAAGATCAAAAAGCTTTGCAGTAATAAATTTATGTGGTGTTTCCACAAACAAAAAGTATTATTATATTTTCTACTTGGGTTAGATTATTTAACAAGTGATTACAAGCCTATATTTACTGGTGAATATAGTCTTGTGATCACGGAGTCTGCGGTGACTAATTGTTTTAGCATAAATTCCGTATTGAAAAATAATAATATATACAAACACTGTACTTCACTCTTCCGCTTTTGAGTCAAACGAATGCAGCTGTCGAAACCTTGTCGTCTGATTCTGTTATTCCCCAGTTTTAAATTGCCAAATAAATTGTTTTAAGCCGGTTGTCCACTAGCGAAATTTGTCGCGCGAATCTTTTGTCTATATATAAGCTCTCGGCTGGAAATGAATTAATTAGATTTTTAATAAATTCTTTTCAATTTTAAAGGACAATGGCAACAATAAAATTATTATCTCAATAAAAAGAACGTTTAAAATTATCTATAAAATCTTCTTACAGATTTTTTGTAGCAAGCTTAAAGGTGGTGTTACACGAGCAAAAAATTGCTGCAACTTGCAACAAAATCTGATTTCAACGCATGCTAATTGAAAATGTTTACACGTAAATTACAAATCACAAGGCAACATAACATGTGTCCACATTTCTACTTAACATGAGTTGAAATCAGATTTTGTTGCAAGTTGCAGCAATTTTGTTGCTCGTGTTACTCCAGCTGAACTCATGAAATATTTTGAATGTAGGCAATGAGCTGTCTGCCATCTTGGATTAATTCTGAACCTCATTAACTGTCGTTTTGATGACGTCAGGAGTGGGGTTAGCTTTATAAAATTACTTCTAAGTTACAGACTAACAATCAAATGTTGTTTAAATTGTTTTTATTCAATTCAAAATTTGAACTAGCAACCAAAAACGAGTTTCGGGTTCATATTGCGTGACCCCACTTGTGACGTATCATGCACATCCTCAATAATCCATGCAAGATGGCGGACAGTTCATTGCTTTCAGTCGATCAAAATATTGAAACATCTTTATTTTAGAAATGATTTAAAACGTTCTTTCAAAAGAAACAATAAAAAATTTTGTTGCCATTGTCCTTTAACAATAAAAAATTCGCTCCGCGCGAAGAAATTCGCTAGTGGAAAATAGGCATAAGGCATCTAACGCCTGTATTTCTAAAAGCTCGCTCACACTCAATGAGTGGAAGTTCAATGTAAGCTTCTCTTGAGTGTCAATGCTGTTTTTGAATAGCTGCAGGGCAAGTAGTCACATAGTAAGGTACGACACTAACCCTCCAGCTATTTAAAAACAGCTTTGACACACAAGAGAAGCTCAGATTGAACCTCCACTCATTGAGCGTGAGTGAGCTTTTACAATACCGGTGTATGAATTGCTTTCTTCTTTCGGAAATAGGTTAACACCATGTATTGTTACTTCTTTTGCTTTTAGAGAAATAGTATGTGCTTTAATTTCTTCAATTTTTCTTCGGTGATTTGTTTGCAAGTGGATTTCCGCCAGCCATTTTGTTTTGAAAGCATTAGTTACTGCTCAGAACTATTGCCTCAAAGTCACTGCTGAGGGAGCCAATCAGAACGCTTGAAACCCATTGTTCAATAATGAATTGATACTAAATCCATAGTTGTTTATCATTTACATGGAAAACCCATCCGGTTTGAAATTGTGCTGACGGTAAGCAAAATTTCGGATAGAAAATCCCATTGGGATTATGAGCTTTCCATTTAAAGTGACTGACCGGAAGGCACTGAAGGGTTGTGTTCACCATTTACATGGAAAACCCATCCGGTCTGAATTAAATCGCGAAGAGCCGGAACTGATTAAAAAATAAAAAGTTGTAAATGGAACAAAATTTACAGGTTGAAACGCAAGCCTTGATAAAATATTCTGGCAGCAGGCTTCCCAGACCAAAAATTTCCTGCCAGTTTTTTTATAAATATGAATTTTGGTTGTAATTCAAATTGACAGGCAGTCGTAGCACTGTCAGTACATGATACAAAATTTTATGTTATGATTGTTGTATTTATGCTCTAATTGTGATGTTTGTTACTTTAATTAATTAATGCTGATTTTTGAAATTTCTCGAGCATCATTCCTGATATTTTGCTTTTCCTTAAAAATTTCCAGTGAGATTAAAAAAGTTTCATGACAGCATGCTGCCATGCTGGTAGCCTGCATGGCAGGCGGTTCCTAAAATTGAGCAAGCCTCAATCTCGTTCCCAGAGTATGCCTGTTCGCGGGTTAGGTAGTGGCATGACTCTGGGGAAATAGAATTTTTTTATCCAAAATGAGATAAATGGCGCATGCGCTTTTATTGCTTTTGTTTATTCCGCTTACTAAATTCGCGCGGGCACACGCTCACAATCGATATTGTTTTAAACAAAGATTCTCATCAGAATATAGTATACAAAATGGGTTTTTATCCGTATCTTTAAATCGTACTACTATTAAATTATATTCAATGGCAAATACTGAAAGAGCTATGAAAGTTGTTCTAGCGAAAAGCGAGCTTGAATATTTGTTAAAAGACGAGACATTCAAATGTATCTCGGCCATATTAAATGTAAAATGGTGAAGATGTTTTGGTTGTTTTGCCAAGAGGTTATGGGCTTATTATGGCAAATATTAAAATATTTCAGCTGCTACCTGACGTGTACGACGTGTTACTTGGCGTAACTAATTCTATCGTGATAGTAATATCTCCACATGAATGACCAAGGCATTTATGCATGCATGATGACATGATGTCAAAGTATGATACAAGGCCATTCTGTGCTACACTATATTATGGTGATGGCAGCGATATCAAATTACCATTGGATCGACGTGAGAACCTGACGTATAAGCTGTTCTATATGCACCCAGAAATGTGTGTCTGTGACAAGAAAATACAAGCTTTTTTGAACTGTATACTGTAAACCTCTGAATATAATGCTCACCTCATTCCAAATATAAGCCCCCCCCCCAAATATAAGCCCCCCCTGAATACAAGTCCCCTGAATATAAGCCCCCTGAATGTAAGCCCAGTATCCCACTATGTTATTTAACATTGACATTGTCTCTTAATATAGCAGAGAACGATATTTGAAACACTGTCATTGTCTTTATAGCTTACTTTGTTAATGGAAGTGTGTTATTAATACATGTCTATTTTCCTGTTTATGACTGACTTGTTTATTACTAACACAATTGATCGTCCATGTATAAGGCCCCTGTGCATATAAGCCTCCCCCCTCCCCCTAAGCCCACCAAAAATCACTTACAAAAGACTATAAGCCCAGGGCTTATAGTCAGAGGTTTACGGTATTATATATCCCATATTTTAACAATAAACACATTCTTTTTTATATTATATTACATTAACATATATACATGGATCACATATTAAGTCTTTAAATGACAGTACATTGTGTTTGTAATTATAATTACCATAATTACTTGTGTCGAAAGTAAGAAATGAAGTGAACAAATCCATATATATTTGTTGAAAATTTCTTGCAGTGGGTATCTTCCATTTGTTTTTCATGCTTCACACTGTGTATCTTTGAACATTTAATCGGCAACTAATTATAGGCAAGGATATACTTACTAGCTCATTTCTCCATATTACCAGGTACATAACATGCAAACTATACATCAACCTTGCAATCCAGGCTTTAACCCCTACAGTTGCCCCTCTCCTGCAGCATGTTTGGGAAGGGAGAGGAATGAATGGAGGTAATTTCTATATTTAGCCCCTTCTCTTCAAGCCCCTTTCCAATAACCCCCCCCCCCCCTCATTTGGATACAAAAATAAAAAATAAATAAGCCCCCCTCCTCTTTTAACCATGCAGCCCTCATTAAATTTCTTAAAATCATGAAATATATTGCATTTCTGCAGTATTTTAATAAAATATAGTACAACGGTAACTCTGAATATGGACATTTTTTAATGGTAACCAGACTTATTGCATATATTTAGAACAAGTGCCCCCTCAATGATGCTTAGGAAACAATAATACCCAGGAGGCTTGATATTGATACAGAAATTAAAGTAGTTATTTGATTGAAACTGGTAGCTATCTCAATTCTACTGTATCTCCTTTTATATATAATTGGATTAATTGCCAATATATTCACATAGTATAATAGTTTGGAAATGGAATCAATACTTGTATATTTTTAGCAAATGAGCATTGTTATTGATCAACAATAACTCTTATTGCTATAAACAACATTGTTTCACATAGCAACAGACAAGGAAACATCTGTATTTAAATTCACTACTTATTTTTTATCCAGACACAAATTGATGCAAAAATTGTTTCAGGTTTGGCTTAGTTATAGCCTTACATCAGGCTATTCCATTTAATATCCATATCCCGACCCCTTATCGAGGATCCCTGGAATTCTTCAGGGGTAAAGGGTTTTGAGCTTGGAATTCTTCAGGGGTAAAGTGTTTTGAGCTTGGAATTCTTCAGGGGTAAAGTGTTTCGAGTTTGGAATTCTTCTGGGGTAAAGGGTTTTGAGCTTGGAATTCTTCAGGGGTAAAGGGTTTTGAGCTTGGAATTCTTCAGGGATAAAGCGTTTTGAGCTTGAAATTTTGGAATTCTTTGAACAGGGGTAAAAGGTTTTGAGCTTGGAATTCTTCAGGGGTAAAGGGTTTTGAGCTTGGAATTTTGGAATTCTTCAGGGGTAAAAGGTTTTGAGTTTGAAATTCTTCAGGGGTATAACCATGAAAAACATGTATCCTCCAGGGGGTGTACGGATATTAAATGGAATAGCCCATCATGCTGTTAAGTGGCAATCACTTACAAAGCAAATCTATAACCAAATGTTTTACAACCTGAGGAACTTCTTAAATCAATTATTCTATAATTTATACAGATGCTACAAAAAACACCTGGCATCTTAAAATTATATAAATAACTCCATTTACAAAAGCACAAAGACCACGGGCTACAACATGTTGAGTGTTGACCATTGACCATAATGTACTGTATTATTTAAAGCTTCAAGTTTTTAACACAAGCAAAAGCTGTCACTCCAAAGTCCTGGCAACAATATGTCAATTTAACAAAACGACGTGTGCGATGATTTCATTTAGCCAATTCTTCCATGGTTATAATAAATATACTCATACTGTAGATCGATAAAAAGTCATTCATAAATACCATGCCATTTTGTAAGTATATACCCAACGTCCCAATACTTTTTCATACGATTAATATAATATCCTTCGATTTATATCGTTTGATTTCGCATTCCAAATCTGATAAACATTGATAATTCTCTCTTCGCGTATGTCCACGCGTAATTCTCGCAAAAAACACGCATTAATTGTGTCGGCAGCATTGATGATCACGGCAGCCAATCAAATAACGATTTCGATTCGATTTCCCCAGAGTCATGCCACTACCTAACCCGCGAACAGGCATACTCTGGGAGCGAGATTGGGCAAGCCTGGGAAATACCGCCTGCTGGGTTTCGGATTCCCCGTCCACCAGTGGACAGGAATTGATGATTGGCTGCGAGTCTGAGCCGCTGTCACTCAAAAGTGAATACACTTTAATATGTAAACATACGTTTGACACTTTAATGTACATGCGTTCGCTTTAATAGGGGGATTCAAGGTTTCCGACGCCGTTGGCTCAGGGGGTGCAAACACATTGGGGCGAGCGCGCGGCCAGCGCCATTTTCCATACTATTTTATATTAGGAGTGGGAAAATTACGTTTGCACAATTTGTTGAATTTCTGCAAAAATATTAAAGAATCATTCAATGTTACAAGTTATTGTCAATTTCTGGGTATTTTCTGATGTCTGTACGGGTTTTTATGCGAATCATAGGCCTGGAAGTATTAAAATATGGCGAGTTCGTTGGGACGTTTTGCGAGCTGTTTATTATAGTTTAGTATTGCTTACATGACAGCGTGTATATGAAAACATTTGGTTGCTTCGAGATTTAACGCCCAAAATGGATGAAATTTTCGCTGAACATAAATATTTATCATACAGGAAACCACATGTAGTGTGAACATGTAATTTGATATCTTGTGCGCCTCGCCGGTGCTATTTTGTCACTTCAATACCTGTTATCAGTGGTGTCGCATTGCAGTTGATAGACTTCATAGCTTCAATTTGCCGAGAAATATAGAAGGCCTCTTGTGAAAAAAGTATTTTCGACAGCTCTGTTCTCTTTGAGGAAGTTAAAAATATTTGTCGTGCGGCAGTGAACGAATGGCGACGGGACAGCCAGAAGAAAGTCGGACTTATGAAGATTTTCTGACCTGGACGAACACCACACTGAAAGATTCTGAGTTTATATCTTTTGAGTGTTGTATAAATAGTATATAAAGTGTATATAGTAATGTACAGAATAGCCTGTATATTATGTTGATGTATACACTATAGATAAGTAGGATATATTGTGTATATTCTGCAGCCTATATGACCAAACTTGTATATAGTTGGTGACTGGTATATACAGTGAGTGTTTGAGTGAATGTCAGAGTACTCATAGTGTATATTGTGTATATACTATTGTACTGTATGTGCAGAATATACTGTACATATATTATCCGTATATAGTCAAAAGTGTATACGGAGATATATAGTGATAAGTGTACAGTATAAACGTATATACACAATGTGCATATACTATCAGTACATCACTATATACACTGTATTCACTTTTGACTAGCCAGACTAGTGTTTGAGTTTTGTCAAAAAGTACATATATACACAATATATACTCTAGGTATATTATCTGTATATAGTCAAAAGTGTATGCAGTGTATATAGTAAGACTGTAAGTGTTTGAGTGAATGTCAAAGGACAAAGAGTAGCTATATAGTGTATACATCTAGTCATAAATACACAATTACAAAACAAGGCTTCCTGCATATCTACAGACTACAATCAAGTTGATAAAAGCGAGAATATACAATATATACAATTTTGACTATAGACATGTATATTGTGTATATACAGACTAGCAAGTTGATAAAAGCGAGAATATACAATATATACAGTCACTGGGCTATGTCTATAGACATGTATATTTTTTGGGCTATGTCTATAGACATGTATATTATGTATATAGATGAGTATAACTGTAAAGTATGTATACAAAACATGTATATTTTGCAATACCGCGCCTTAGTGAAGAATATTCGTGGCTTCAAGCAAACTGATTCAAATGCTAACTGATTGCAAGAGCATTTGGTCTTGGAGCATATACGAGTTAAACACTCCAGTAAGATTCACTCAAAACTCCACACAGTAACTGGCGCACACTTTTAAATCCTCTTGGAAACAGTTTAACAGATAATAACAATGATAATAATGTTGATATAACTGTATATCAACACGGAAAATGTTTTATATTTGTTAAATGTTCAGCGAAAATTTCATCCATTTCGGGCGTTAAATTTCGAAGCAACCGAATGTTTTCACATACACGCTGACATGTAAACAATACTAAACTATAATAAACAGCTCGCAAAACGTCCCAACGAACTCGCCATATTTTAATACTTCCAGGCCTTTGATTCGGATGAAAACCCGTACAGACATCAGAAAATACCCAGAAATTGATAACTTGTAAAATTGAACGATTCTTTAATATTTTTGCAGAAATTCAACAAATTGTGCAAACGTAATTTTCCCACTCCTAATATAAAATAGTATGGGAAATGGCGTTGGCCGCGCGCTCGCCCCAATGTGTTTGCACCCCCTGAGCCAATGGCGTCGGAAACCTTGAATCCCCCTATTAATAGGTGTTGTAAAACTGAACGCTTCTCGAAAGTCGAACTCGGCGCGAACTGATTATCAATTAATGCGAGCAAGAGATAGCAGTTAAAGATTTACTCCTTGGAAAGAATGCTTTGGCCATTCTATGGGAAAAGCCTGATTTTTACATTGTTCTTATTGGCGCGAGAAAATATAACGAGAATAGTTACAGACGGCCGTATAGTCTTTCTTGCAACGGGTTTTATAACAATAACAGGACTATTACGCCTAGGCCTGTTAGCCGCTTCACTTTCTGAACTTTTTAAGGCTTTCGTTACCACACAGCTTCGTTAGGGAGATGAGACAGTTAATATTGGCAACTGAGGTTTTTAATATACAACTGTCTATTTGTTCGAACGTACACAGGCAACGCGTTTATGTCTCGTTTGATTATAAATGGCAATCAGTTCGCTTGCATTTCGGATATTTCGCTTACACGGTTTACAAACTTGGTCGGATAGTTCCGAGGTAGAATTAACTTCGATTCCTAAATGAACTGAACCGGCAATTCGGCTTATTTTGGCCAAGGTTTTACCACTGTCGTAACGTTTCTTTTCTTTGCCTTAAATAAATAATTTCTCCGACGATATATAAGAATATAAGATATTTTCTCTATTGGCGTATTGCCCCGTATTTTAGTTTAATTTCAAAGCACACTTAAGTCATTTACATTTTCCCTGAACTTTCAATGGCGTTTCTCTCGACATATTTTCATACATTTGCAATTTTGCGACCAAACAATAATTAAACATAGTTTGACAGTTTGATTATTAATACATTTAGTGTTTGCTGATTGGCTAATTGGGCCCGGACAAAAAAGTGGGCGGTTATCAAATTACACTGCCAAACCCAGCAGGCGGTATTTTAGACCGCCTGCCATGCAGGCTACCATGCTGGCGGACTTTCTCATGCTTTGTTGAAACGTTCCAATCAGTAAGAGAGGACAACCTTTTCAAACAAATCGTTCATTCAGGAAAAGTTCCAGTTGGACTGTCGAAAAATGTTTGTTCCATTTACGCCTTACAAAAAGTCCACATGATTTCACATGTGTGAACTTTCACATGTGAATTTGGAACTTGTGATTTTTCACATGTGAAATTTCACATGTGAAATTATGTTTCACATGTTCCAAATTCATATGTGAAACTTCACATGTGAAATTTCACATGTGAAGTTTCACATGTGAAACTCATAATTTCACATGTGTTCTCATGTGAAAAATTACATGTTCCAAATTCACATGTTCCATTTCCGTATGGAATCACGTAAATGGCAAACAACCCATATATAGAAGGGAAATTGCAATTAGTATGCAAACCATACCATTTCCAACGACGATCCATGCTGTTTCCATAGTCAGGATTTTGAAACAAAATTCCAGTGTATTACCACAGAATAAAGACACACAGAAGGTCGACACGAGTAACCGCTGTCACGCCATGATTCATCATCAAAATGCTGACGCCATGGTCCTAGCCAGTGCGCGCTTGAGAGGCATTATCCACTGGACGTCCGCCATTCTGAATATTATCAGGCGGGTGAATGCCTCTCAAACGCGCACTGGCTAGGACCATGGCGTCAGCATTTTGATGACGAATTACGGTTACGCCCAAATCATTGGAAAATCATAGGAAAAACCAAGAAGTCGACCTTCTGTATGACTTAATCTGTGGTATTACTCTGTCAGCATTTCAAGTGCAAGTACACCAGGCTTACAGTCAAAATACAAGAACCTTCCCACTTCCGCTTCCATAACTTGTTTTGTATTTCTGTAATTTGTTCTATTTTTCTGTAGCGATTATCGCTTTATCGGCAAATATTGCGGTAGAATTCCCCTTTCTTTCCTTTTTATACGTAAATTTGTAGCAAATTAAGGATACATCTTTCGTTAGACTCTTTGCATAAAAGTTGCGAACTTTAATTTTAGTACGTCATGAAATGATTGTAGTCGGTAATTTTAAATTTGTATAGTATGAACATACTATGAGCGGCGGTTTAAAACAAATATCAGCAAAAATCAGCAAATATCGCTATAAGATCTACGCTTCGCAACTTTTATGCAAAGAATCTAACGAAATGTGTATCCATTGCTACAAATTGACGTATGTAAACGAAGGAAATTAGCGAAATTCTACCGGACCCGATCGCGATATTTGCCGATAAAGCGGTAATCGCTACAGAAAAATAAAACAAATTACAGAAATACAAAACAAGTTACGGAAATGGGACCGTTCGTGTATTTTGACTGTAAATGTCTCAACAACACGTACCTGGGAGGTAGTAAATCATGCCCACGAGTGGTTCCACGTTTCCTTTTCGGCGATCACAAAATGCTTGCCAGCTAATGCAGCCATAACAGCCAGCTCCGTTGATTCCACGCGACATCGCCATCAAAGCAGGTGGTGGTAGCGGGTCCAGCCACAAGTTCAATTGGGCCACACGCCCTATGATACTCCCGTTGTTTCGATCTGAAATATAAGAATGAGAAATTAAATGAATTTGTAAATGGAGATTTTGGAGTGGATTTTTTATGCGAGAACCCATGTCACATGATGTCAACGGGTAACAGCCAGGATTTCTAAATTGAGAAATACGAGCGATACCCATGCAACAAGGACGATCATCTGAGCCATCCAACAGTGCCTTAATCGGAAAGTCAACCCTGACCCCGATTCTAACCTCTAACCCCTCAACCCCAATCAAAACCCAATGTAACTGTAAGGCGATGCCAATGGAAGGTGTATGGGTAAATATCACGAGTTTGATCATCTCACTCGATATAACGAATAGACAATTCCCATTATAGACTAATTTTAAAACTAGGCAAGGAGATGCAAGTAAATCACTACAGTAAAATTGCAAAACGTTTGGTTGCGAAATGTTGTAAAATGAGGAAAATATAGCTTTGCGAAGTTTGCAAATTTTGTATACTTTTGTATTGCGTGCGGAAATTGCTATCATTGGAGAGTTTGAGCTTCGCGTTATACGTCAAACGGCAAACGCCAGGCAAAGAAAAATTTTACGGTATCAGGCAATAATTAAAGAGTAAATGAACTTGCTGTTTTAAGACTGAAATACATGATCATTCTTTCAACGCAAGAAAGGAAATATGAAACGAAAACGTTCAACGAAAATTTTTCCAAGAAAGCTGGAACATGCCGTTTGCCGTTCCCGGAAACGTGAAGCTTAAACTCCCTATTTTCGGTCCAAATGGCAATTTCCGCACGCAATACTGGCGTATACAAAATATGCGAAATTTCCAAGGCTGCATTTTCCGCATTTTACAACATTTTGCAACCAAACTTTGCAATTTTGCTAATTTTAGTACGCTCTTTCCGGGAATATACTTTTTTGCCAAGGTAAAAAATTAGTCTGTAATGGGAATTAGGGGTGCACCGTAACTCGGTTCCGGCCGGTTAGTTCGGCCGGAACCCCGATTTTCTACAGTTCCGGTTCCGGCCGGAACTAGTAAAAAAGCATGGCCGGAACCGGAACTCTGTCGTTTTCAGAGAGATAGAATATCAAACGTTTTTGTGTCTAACAAAAGGTCACAGTAGGAAGAAATTTGGACTACGCAAGGGAAATGTACGTACACTTTTAACACTTCATTATGACGTTTAACGCTTGTCAATTTTTTTATTCTAACATTTGCGAGCTCTCTCCTTGATGACTTGAAGTGTCTGCCTGTCTGGCAGCGGACAAAGTAACATATGACTATATATGGCTCAATAAATTAGTTCCGGTTCCAGCCAGAACTTCCGGCCGGAACTTTTTTCCAGTTCCGGTCGGATCCGGTTCCGGCAGGAACTTAAAAACTGGTTCCGGTACACCCCTAATGGGAATTATCTATTCTCGAAGGGATCATTGTATATTTGGAAAAAGGGGTCTGAAGAAATTTTCGAGTGGAATATTTATACATTTATTAGACCTATAACCAGTATCAGTTTCATTTTTGCTTTTTATGATGAAGTGTGTCTAAAATATACTTATTCTAAAAGACCATATGCTCTGGCTTCTTAGAGGCTGTTTCCACTTCAACCGTATGGCCACGACAAGGTATTCAAGGTAAGTGTTTTTCGTCTTTGTTTTGTATTTTTTAACATTTGTAGCTACGAAATTGGCGTCGCCAATTTTTACGAAATTTGCGATGCATTTTTCAGTGTGTAGTGCTTGAAATATTTGCTAAAATTGACCGGGAATACTTAGAGATTTCATCGTAGAATGGCTTAGTCATGTTTATTTGCTATTTGACTAAAATGTTTAGCTGTATTATCGCTAAACATGCCGTTTTTGAGAATTTGGTTTGCAACTAGGTTGCAACGCCATCATCCCATTGAAAACATTAGGTCACGTCAGCTAGTTTCCTATCCATGTATTTTATTATCCATGCCAGTACGTTTTGGTACGATACCAATCTCGTACCCAGAGCAATGCCTGTGCGCGGGCTAGTAAGGCATTGGCTCTGGGGAAATTGACAACCTAAATTTAGAGGTTCTGGTTCTTTGTCGGCATCCACGATTGACAAACGTTAAACCAATCACAGCACAGGAAAAATTCAATTTCCCCAGAGCCAATGCCATCCTAGCCCGCGCACAGGCATTGCTCTGGGTACGAGATTGGTACGATACGGGCGAAGTGGAAAACCGGCTATAAGATCAAGGACGGCAACGTGACGACGACGGCTAGTGATACAATGAAATTAATAATATTTAAGAAAAAAGAAACGAATAATTAAAATCCCACGACAGATTTAGACGTCGTCCACGGTCTGTTTACAACCGGTAAACAAAAGCGTTTACGTCCTGTGACCAACGTTTGCATTTTAGTGCGTAAGAAGTGGATACTCAGCAAATAATTGCTTCAGTACTAATGTATTCTATTCACCTCCAATTACCCAAATTTCTTCTCTGCCTACAGCAAATGGAACATTTCGTAAAAAATTAGAGCTGATCTGCTTATGGACGCCATTCAAATTGCAATGTAAATCACCACTGTTGGTCCAGGAGAAAGCCAGGTAATTCCAAAACCCTGATTCAACGATGCTTCCAAAACTAAATAAAATATATTAATTTATAATGTGCCAGAAATCCTGGACATAATTTATTCCATACTAATTTACATACATAATTTTGAAATGTGGTTTCAACCTCGTCCCCAGGGCATTTTACCTTCACCGGTTAAGATCAGCGTAAATGGTCCTTGAATCCATAGATATAGGAGATCTAGATTGCTAACGCATACCTAGCGCAGGCGGGGCCTACATGATAAATCCAAGATGGCGGTACAACAGGGCAAAAAGACTATAGATTGTATTACGAAAATCGGGATTTTTACATTTTTTGCCGTCGCATTGTTTCGAAACTTATTCGGTCAAATTTTATGCTAAAGAGAAACTTACCGCGAAGATTTTGAGCATATATATGATTGAATTGGATGAAAAATCGCAAAATTATCCAGTGATAAAAGTTCGTGTGAAATGGTCAGTTGGTCAGTTGGAGCGTTTTATTGCCAGAAATACTGTGCTATGTTAGCATCTAGCTTTGTGAATGGTGTTTTATACGTGCATCTCTCATCATCATCTGCTCTGTCCTCATAATTATGAAAAATGAACTGTTATGTACCCCCCCCCCCTCCTTGCTTGTTAGAGAAGTAAACTGATGAGAGCACTGGATGAGGGTCTATCATCCATGGTCTGTTATAATTTGCTTTCTATGCAAATAGTGAGCGAAAATTAAAGCAAAACTGTACAAGTTACATATATAGTACTATATCAGTACTATACACGAACTTTTATCCTTGGATAATTTTGCGAGTTTTCATCCAATTCAATCATATATATGCTCAAAATCTTCGCGGCAAGTTTCTCTTTACCATAAAATTTGACCGAATAAGTTTCAAAACAATGCGACGGCAAAAAATGCAAAAGTCCTGATTTTCGTAATAGAATTTATAGTCTTTTTGCCCTGTTGTACCGCCATCTTGGATTTATCATGTAGGCCCCGCCTGCGCTAGGTATGCGTTAGCAATCTAGATCTCCTATATCTATGACCTATACCCAACCTCTAACTGATAATTTATGTCCCCTATCATAAATATTCCGTTTCAGGTATGGTATTTGTGGAAATCTAAAAACTCAGAGGGAGGTGGTCCTGTCCTAAATTTGCTGTTTTCGAATAGTCATGCATGCATGCAGATTCAGAGGTTCTCTAGATACTTTGGCTTATCTTTCTGTTGGGTTTTAGTGAAAAGCTTCGGAATTTAATCATGATGAACTATATATTATATAGCCTGTAGCCCTGACTAGCCCAATTCATCAACTGGATGATATGTGGGGAGGGTGGTTTGCGTGAGGAGGATAAGCGATTTAAAAAAAAAAACAAGATTGCATGGATTACTGTTTATTATTTCTTCATTACAAGTTTATTCATGCACCATCATATATGACATATATGATGTACTTTTGTCTAGTCTATATATTTATAATCAACATTCATAATCACATTTGTAAATTTACTGGAGGTTTAATCAAATTAATCAGTCCGTCATGACTACGTTCAACTACATGGAGGTGCGTACGGTTTTGCCTTGTAACCATTTCTCACTTTCTCCCAAGCCAATTCGAAAACGTATACAAGGGCGCTGTTTGTCTTTACTCGGTAAACGTATTTCTCTGGAGGATATGAAGCCACTTTAGCCATTTCATCTATTCCATGGATATGGTCACCGACTGCAACAACAAAAATGTCCACACCCATACCCTTGAGCTTTTTAGCATTGGGTATTGTTAGAGATTTATCTATATTCGACTGTCCATCAGTCATGAGAAGAACCTTTAATTTTGAAAAGGGTTGGCTTCCTTAATAAAAGAAACACATCACATAATACATTGACGGTCATTACTAATTACTACACGCAGTCGATTTCAACTGAAGTTTAACAAGTTTCAGTATAAACAAAGTTCGAACAATATTTTAGGCAAAAGTGAGTTGATATCGAATTTTATTTTGGAATTTTAGGAAAATGAAAAATTATATATATGGATGGCCATTTGCCTGCATGGAGAGTGTATTGTAGTTATATAAATGCATGACTGTTTCGTTTAAATATTCCTAGTAAAACTGCACAGGCAATTCCAAAAAACTATAAAGTACTCAAACAACGTATAACCAATTAATAATATCATAAGGTCAATTAAGGACCTGTATTAATAAAACATTTATATTTAGGGATCCCAACAATCCCCACAAAACGATGCACATTATAGTACTGCAGAAGCAGACAGAGCACAAAACTGTATACTACTAAAAATCCCTATTGAACCTTTCCTTGAGGAAAACCTGGAACTACACTAGAGTAACTTTTGTGTAATGGGAACTTGCTCCATTGCCACCAACCTGATCGGAATAGGTTCTCTGCTTCTGCCAATCCTGCTTGTGTATTTGTCCCGCCAGAAGGATAGGTGATTGCGCTCATTTTTTGACTTGCTTGTGCGGAAGGTAGGAATTTGAAATTGACTATTGCTCCGGACGAAAAGGTGACTGCAGCATGTCGGCAGCTATAGCTTCCCTTTGCCTCGCACATTTCTATTGCTTGGGTCAACGCCTTTCGTCCTTCATTAAATTCACATTGACCGACTGACCCTGACCCGTCCATAACAATGACAATATCCTCTTTAGTAATTGCTCTTTTCCCTACGTACTTTCCTGAATGAAAGCCTATGAAATTGGCCAAAATCTTCTGTGCGGTCTGTTGTGGAGAAGGGATGTTTTGCAGTTCTAGGAAACGTAATTGATTGTATATATGGTTCAGTGGTTATAGTTTCCCACAGTATAAAACCCCCGTTCAGACGGGACTGGGAAAGATAACTGGACTTGCACTGCTTTTAACAGGCATGCACACTGTGACAGTCAAAATTCCCAAACGATAAAATACTTGAGTGAAAATTATTTATTAACTTACTCTGGTAAACGTTGGCATTTGGATCTGATGGCAATGTTGGTTTTCTCCAAAATGTTTGTTGACTGTACTTGGGTAGAACACTGAAGAAAATTACGAGTGATAGGAACACAACTGATTTCATGGTTTAATACGTTGTTTGTTCGTGACCTGGCTTCTTTGATTTGTAAAGTTCTTAAATAAAAATCGTGAACTAGACTGAGTGTTTTTATGTATTCTGCTGCATGCTTAATTAGATACGGGCAGGAAGTTCTGTGTATTACACTTCTGCATTATGGTCTGCAAGTATGGTAATGTCACAGAGGTTATCCGGTTTTTCTGAGTTGTGTCAAGATTTGTCTCAGCTCGACTTCCAGGAAGTTAAACCTCAGTTGTCACCCATAACAACTATACCTGTATATTTTCGAAGTCAGGGTCAATAACGCTTGATCTTGCTGCTTCGCAAAAATATTATTATTACAAGGACCGCCTAGTTAGCTCAAGATCTCGAGGCTCTAAGCTTTCATTTTTCAGGGATTACAATAAATATAGCTATTATAATTAGAAAAAATTATTATAGCATATATAGCCTATATAGCTTTTCTGATTTCGAAGTTAAATGTCCCCAACCCTATAGGCTATTCTCTATTTTGTTTTTTTTAGTTTCAAAATCTCGAAGACATGTTTAAAACTGGTTGTGCTTATCACTCATGTCCTAGTGTAATTAAGTGTCCTAAACCCATGCATTCCTTAGGTGCGATACATGATGGATCGACGCAATTTGACCCTTGAATTAGAGAGGGAATCTACTGAGCATTCTCGTATATATACGCATGTATTCTAATTTGCAAGAAATGAACATAGGATAGAACACAGTACGCCCTTGCTGTAGTATAATATTGCAGTGTATGCTGTTCACTGCTTTACATGATTGCCATGATGCTTTGTGGTGATAAACGTTTGCTAATATTCTTGTCTATATATCTTTTAAACTAACCCATGCAACATTGCATGCATGTTACATTATGTAAAGGATCCGAGTTATTTTAACTGCACCTAATTAACAGTTAAAACTCTTTTTACAGCAGTGGCGGCGAACAGCTTTTATTTTGGAGGGGCTAGCTCCCATAAATTTTTTTTCTGCACTAATTGTTGGCAACGAAGGGGGGGGGGGAGGCAAAACATTTTCCGGACCTAATATATTTCCAACTGTCTTTCCCGAATTTGCCCTCTAAATTTGCAAATGGGCAGAATTCACCATGATCTGTTTATCTCTCATGTACTGAATGTCAGGTCCTTGGGTCTCTTATACCATTGCTATTAGGATTCCGACCGATCGATAAAATTTATTATTATATAGTATAGAGAGTGAGATACTGAAAAATACACAGTGAAATATTTTCCATTCTTCAATAGTGAAGATATCGATCACGTGACTTTTTCCAATTTGCTTTTGAGCGTGAAATTTCACAATTTCCTTGCTTGGGACTATCAATAAACAGACGAAGTCATATCTCTGCGCCGCCGTGTAATGCATGAGTCTATCCCAGGAGTAAAATTCCCCCCCCCCCCCCCTCGGGAACACACCCGGGAATTTGATTTGATTGGTTACGATAGTGCAAATGCCCGGGTGCAGGGACACAAGTGCTCGGGAGTCGGGTTTTATTTGAGCGCATAAAATCCGAACACTTTTGAAACCATAAAAGTCTGAGAACTCGTAATACCCGCGAGCACTTTTGCTTTACAGCATATTTTTTGTACAAGCCTAAATAGCCTCCGTTATATAACCTCAGTCGAGCGAGATTATTTGAGAAGGATACCCAACACCTCTAAACCCAACACAATACAATAGCCAAGGCGATCGCGCTTATTTTATCATTTATTTGCTTGAGCAGCACTGAGCCACATAGCTGCTCAAGACTGAATTTCTTTAGATCATCCTCCCCAGTTTTTTTAACACAGTCGAGTTTCTTTCTAAAACACAAATCGCTAACTTCCTGGGAAACGACGTCAAGCACTTTCTGTGTAACCACCTTGCGGACGGGTTGCATTTCATATTACTGCCCGGCTGCCGTATATAGAGGTCCATACAGTAACGCTTTCCCCAATGTATTGTAGGTATCACACACAGTTTTACTCGTGCACAGTTCCAAGGAGTAGGAACGAAATATGTGACGATAAAAGCTGGGTCCATGGATTGTGTCTTTAATAATAATAGTGTAACTTTCAGCCTCAACTAGACAACAGCCGTTTCATAACAGACGTTTTTGCAAATAAATAAATCGTTACTGTCAGAATATTGTTCACATCAACATTTTATACTGATACCTTGATCAGATCAGCTATACCAACGGCAAGGGCACTTCTCCCGTCATACAGAATATAAACAAGTTGATTATTTCAAACAGGCGTGTAATATATTTTAACAGCAGTAAACACTGAGATATATTTAGCACTGAACAATTAATTAGTCACTACTGAATTTGGCGGGAAGCCTACGTCATGCCGTTTCCTGATTGGTCAAGTTGAAACAATCGGAATGGAATGTGTTGCTGCAGTAAGCAGCCTGTTAGTGGGGAGAAAACCTCGGACCCGCGAACAGGCTGCGTAGGAGACTAGAGTCGAGAGTAAAGGTCGAGAGTCGAGAGTAAAAGTCGAGAGTCGAGAGTAAAAGTCGAGAGTCGAGAGTAAAAGTCGAGAGTCGAGAGTAAAAAGTCAAGAGTCGAGAGTAAAAAAGTCGAGAGTAAAAAGTCGAGAGTCGGCAAATGTCATCAGAAACAACAAAGTCAAAATACTTTTAACACAATATATAACCGATCCGTAACAACGGCTGATTATAGCCGTACGGCCGAGGAGGGGGGGGGGGGAGACAGCCCCGCCCCCCAGTCAAAATAAATTAAGTCATGCAAATTATAAACGTATAAATTCGGGCAAAAATTGGGGGAAATAAATTTAAAAAGAAGACAGTACATGCAATATGGTATTTGAAAATACCAGAAATATGTAAAAGTAACGAGGAATCGACAAATAGGAAAATATTTTTGTCTACTTCCCAACGAAAATTTTGGAAATTTAGTTACACGGAAAATTTTATTCAGTGGGTAAAAGTCGATCGGGTAAATTTCTTCCCGCCCGTACGCCTATGACGGCTGAACTCATTTTATTTCCTGTGTATCGGAACATAAAGCAAACAATATTTGCGAAACATAATTTAGTATGCTCAAATTCTCGAAATTAAAGTAAACAAGAGGCATATACAATCAAAGGAATAATCCAGTATAATATAAAACAAAAACTTTCGCAAAAATTTAGCCACAACATTCAATAATAATAACTATTATCTAATAACTAGTTTTATCGCTTCCTTATAAATTACTGTCCATCCTTCCCACTTTTGCATGCACCTATTTCCGCGAAAAATTACTCATATGTGAAGCTACATATAAATACTAGGACTTTACAATCACGTGCGAGACATATTACCACCCGATAGAGTCACACATACGACAAAAGAATCCTATTTTTACTGGCTCGTATTTATGAATTCACAATTGTATGAATCGTTAGATTGTGATCAACGTGGATTTCTTAATACGCTCTCGTTTGATATAAACGTACGTTAATAAATGAATAAGTGACATTTTAGTTACAAGCCTGGAGATGGCTGTCAAAATTCAGTGAAGTTTATGTGCATGTCAGTTAGAATGAAATGACCTGTGAAAACATTTAGAGATTGAGGCATCAAATGCGATATTATTATTTTCTTATCCAAACTTTTTTGTTTTTGTTATCACGTTATTATTATTGACAGTGGCGGAAATCTCCCCCCCCCCACCTTCCGGAAAATTGACGAATTTTCGGAAATTTTGATCTAAAAGAGGGCTAAAAACAGTCTTTTCGAGTGCAAATGGGGGGGGGGGGGTTCGTCGGAAATTTCAAAGTTTTGTCGGAAATTTAGGAGGCTTTGCCCCCCCCCCCACCGGAAAAAGTGAATTTCCGCCACTAATTATTGACTGTTGTAGCAAATACTAGCAATGGAAAGTTTGTATTTCAGCCGTTGGTACTTGTTACGGAATGGCTATGTAAAGCTATATATATATAGATTGTGTTAAACGTGGTTAAAAAATAAAAATATTTTGACTTTGTTGTTTCTGATGACATTTGCCGACTCTCGACTTTTTACTCTCGATCGACTCTCGACTTTTTACTCTCGACTCTCGACTTTTTTACTCTCGCCTCTCGACTTTTTACTCTCGACTCTCGACTTTTACTCTCGACTCTCGACTTTTACTCTCGACTCTCGACTTTTACTCTCGACTCTCGACTTTTACTCTCGACTCTCGACCTCGACTCTAGACTCTCGACCTTTACTCTCGACTCTCGACTTTTACTCTCGACTCTCGACCTTTACTCTCGACTCTCGACCCTCGACTTTTAGATACACTCGTGCAAGAGTGAAATCATTTGTCAAATCCCCAGGGTCTCAGCCACTATCAATACCCGGCCCACGTATATGACAGGCAAATTCCCGACCCCCGTGAACTGTCTATCCCGGGGGTGTTCCGGAGGGGGTGGTTACTCCAGGAATTGACTCATGCATAATATCCTCTATATATTTAATAGTCTAAGGACCTTAATATTGTCTCTGAGTATTTGGTTGCCTAACTTGATAAGCCCCTATGGTTTTTCTATAGGATTTTACCAACCTATAGTCAATACCAACCTAGTCAATCTGCAAAAAGATATTGTAAATAACCTACTACGGATAACTGAAAATTGTTGTTGTGGTATATATCATTTTTGTAGTCTTAACAACGTACTAATCATACATGATATAATTTTTGGATTACCCATTTTTCATAAGCATATATAGAGATATGTACTAAGTTATGTCCACGCGGTATATGTGAGTTAATATGTGCATGAGTTATATATAGAGTGTATTATTATTGCTTAACAATATTCTATGCCGCATTTGCATGGCCTAGAAAATATTCCTGTTCTGGAAATTTTCAACTTGTTGGCATTGTCCATGCTTCAAGATTAAACGGTACTTGTCATTAATTAAAAATATTCAAATATTCACTTTTATAGTTTTATATTAAAATTTGCCGCCTAAATTAGACTTTTCTTTACTTTTAACAGTAGCTTTTGGCCTCACTTGAACCGACAACATTCATATATAATGCTATACCGAAGGACAACTTTGTACGTTTATTCACTTTTCATATATTCGGTTCCACTTAATCCTTAAAAACCTTTGAAATCCTTCAAAACAATCAGTTGACATGAGAATGTCAAATATACCTTTCCTGGCGCAGTAAGTGCCAATAGGCAGAGTTTCATTTCATTTAGCTATCTAGCAAGAAGAGAGTATATAGAGTAGTACTATTGTCAGTGAGAAAATGCGACATAAAATGAACACTGATTATCCCATAGACAATGAGCTAATCATTTATCTGACTGTTTCTGGTTGATATGGCGTTAGCTATATGTTATAGGCCTATATGTAATTCTTCAAAATCTTGTGCGTACTCGTTTGTGAAAAAAGGTCAGTAATTTTCATTCAGTTTTTCTTGTTGACTTTGGTAGAACACTGAAGAAAGTCACGAGCGATAAGAACACAACCGATTTCATGGTTCAATATCTCATTTCTTCGTAACCTGGCTTCTTTGACTTGTAAAGGCAGCAGTGAAGGGTTAAAATATATTGACTAGGTTGACTCGGTTTTATGTCTCATTCTTTTAACATTATAGACACGTGTGGTCTACGACTTAATTGTATAATGTTGATTTATCTGATTTGTGTCAAAATGTGTATTTTTTGACCTGCATGGAAACTATAGCCATCCTGTTCTTAGTTTCAACCGATGAAAACGTAATATTTCAACTCGGAATTCAAAGTATATGCTTATAGCTCAAACTGTACAATAATATCCGCATCAGTGCCAAACTACTAATTAAATAAACTTGACAATGTTCTACAACAGTAGATTTGCTTTTTAAATAAATTCACATCTTGTGTGTAAGAGTATGCCCGCGTTTTCAGGTTAGCCATGCCTAACCTGCGAACGGACATGCTCTAGGAACGAGTAATATTAAGAATCTTTGCATCATCATTCAATTTTATTTTTATTCCATTCTTTTCTTTTAACTGGATCTTCATCTGTCTTGCGCCATCTACTGTTAAAACTCTATATATAGTGCTTTTCAGACCCCATTCTCTGTCTGACTCGGCCTATATCATACAACATATATATATACCGATATAGGAACCCGGAAAACATGTACTGATGCAATGGCAATTATATTGGAGCCCAGTTGACGGTTCTTCATCCTCCATTTATAGGGATCGGCTATACTTTAGACAGGATGATAGTTGACGGATAAATTTTCTGGGCGGTAAGTCGTGGTTGGCCTTAACGGTCGGGAGCCCTTAGTTTTTGAACTAACCCTACCCAATGAGTGTTAACGCCACTGAGTATCAGTAGCGTAGCCAGCCCGACTATTTGGTTCCGCTATGCAAATATTTTCATGTTCATTGACTGTGAAAACAATCAATTTCTAAAGAAATGAATAATGATAATAATTTTGAATTTGCATAGCGGGACTAAATTGTCGGGCTGCATGGCAACGCCACTGCTGAGTATAGCTCATCACAAATCTAGCCAGCCATTGTCAATCAATTCTAGAATTATATTTCATATGGAGATAACATGCAAACAATATGTTAAATTAAGTACCATCAAAATGATTGATTCTTCTTTAGTCTTTAATAGACATCTATATCGTCCGCTTCAACTGACTTATGGAACAAGACATTGACTGGATTTATGTTATGCACTCATGCATGCGTCATCAAGCATGCATACTTATAAGTAATAGCATGGCTTGAGGGAGATTAGTGATTAAATGGCCCCGTAACCCGAGGCAGGTTTGCGGAATTCCCGAGGGCGAAGCCCGAGGGAATTCCGCAAACCTGCCGAGGGTAAGGGGTCATTTAATCACTAATCTCCCGAAAAGCCATGCTATTAGTTTGTAATAGCATAGTTTCGCTCCCATTTAAAAATGGACAAACATGGCCTACTTGGAATCAGCGTATTTAAGCTAAAACATTTGCTTCATTGCTTGTGGGATGTAAAAGCTTGTTGCACATGCGCACTTTTTACGCTTTAATCGGTTACGCATGCGCAATCTATCATTTAACGTACCACAACAAAAACGCTAAATATATTAGTATAAATTTGAAGACTGCACGTGCGTAATTTAAATGATGCGGCAACTCAGGGATCGGATGATAGACTATTGACGGCTCTGAGCTAACTGTTGCTGTTCCTTGCACGATTATGTGCGTGAGGCGCTTGCCTAATGCGTAGTCGTCAGGGAGACAAAGGTGTGACCCTTGGTAACGGGCGATTAGTTCTAATCGCCCGCTCTAGCGGGCGATTAGAACTAATCGCCCGCTACAGCGGGCGATACGTGATTAAACGTCCCTGTTGAAACAAAAGAAACCCGGGCAACTATGCTATTATTGAAATTAGCCCGGCTTCTTTTAAAGTTAGCCCGTTTCGTAAAAAAGTATAGGCAAATGCTAAACTGACATACTTTTATTAAAAGGCAAGCAAAAATATAAGCAATAGTTGGGCTTGAACTTACAAAACCATGCATACTTATTTCAAACGTTCTATAATTCGTGCTTTAGAGGTTATTAGATGATACTTCAAGTAAAAATTGCAATCGTTAAACTTGAGAAATTACATCATGCTCTCCTGAAGATTCTATTGAAATTAGCCCGGCTTCCATTGAAATTAGCCCGTTCTCTATTGAAATTAGCCCGGCTTCCATTGGAATTAGCCCGGCGTCTATTGAAATTAGCCCGGCTTCTTTTAAAGTTAGCCCGTTTCGTAAAAAAGTATATAGGCAAATGGTAAGGTAACCAACTTTTTAAAAACCAAGCTCAAATATACGCAGTAATTGGGATTGAGTTAACACAATATTGAAGAAAAGTACAAATATACGCAAAAATAGGACAATAGGGTTCAATTCAACTAACAGAGAATTGTAATATTAAATTTCGCATATTACAAAATCATATGCAGTTATCGCAATACAAATGTTGTTCTGCATACCAAACCAACCTAAACGTACTGAGTTTCCAAACGAATTTGAAGTTTGACCCACATACATTGAGATACATATATTTACAGTTTCATCAGCACACATATCAGTGCTTGCACTTGCGCTTTCGCTTCACGACGATAGCAGACCTGACAGCATCTGTTGTAGCTAACTTTTCGTTCTCTCGCGTACGTGCTGCCTCATTTTCCTCTTGCTCATTGACTCTCTGTTTCGCTTGAATGATAGGGCACCCATCATACATAACTCGGCATTTCAAATATCTTCGGGTTGCGAATATAAAATTGTCAACATCTGGATGAACTTTGACGAATTTTATCACATCGAACACTTTGCGCACGCGACCGGTTAACAGCATCCACGCGTCGATGTAGGGGTCGGGTTTGCTGAAGAAATCTTTTTCTTTGCGTTTGGCAGCATCACGTCTTGCACAGAACGCCAATGTTGGCCGCTGAGGTAGTTGTTCTGCAGGGAATCTAATAAGAACGTTAAAATTAAAGATGTTGTTAAATGTTATTTTGGCAGGGCAGACATAGTATTCTGACTATAGGGGGATCGTGGCCAGAAAAACTACGATTGGCCGAATTGTGTGAATGTTGCAGTGAGAAAAATAGTGAGGCTATTTGAAGACATCTGTAGAAAATGGGGCTGGGTACAATAGAGCATGTGACACTTTTTTTGTATAAAAAGATAAGCAAACGCGTGTTTTTAAAGAACGTTTAGTTATTTAAAATCCTTGCTAAAAGTCAATGAAATTTACATAAAAAAATTGAAGTAACGTGAACACGTATGCAAGATGCTTGCTTACCGCCATCTAATGTGCTCGTATACTTTGGACATGTACTTGTCGTCATTCATAACCCAACCCGTCTGTGTCGAAATTATTTGGAAAACATCTTCAGGTGATGAATTCTGTTCTTCCTCCTCCTCTACTTCTCCTTTTGTAGCTAAACTTTCGTTCTCTCGCACACGTTCTGCCTCCTTTTCCTCTTGCTCATTGACTCTCTGTTTCGCTTGAATGATAGGGCACTCATCACGCATAATTGGGCATTTCAAACATCTTCGGGTTGCGAATATAAAATGGTCAACATCTGGATGAACTTTGACGAATTTTATCACATCGAACACTTTGCGCACGCGACCGGTTAACAGCATCCATGCGTCGATGTAGGGATCGGGTTTGCTGAAGAAATCTTTTTCTCTGCGTTTAGCAGCGTCATGTCTTGCACAGAACGCCAATGTGGGCTGCTGAGGTAGTTGTTCTGCAGGAAATCTAATAAAAACATTAACATTTAAGATGTTGTTCACTGTTATTTTGGCAGGGCAAACAAAGCAGTCTGACTATAGCGAGATCGTGGGCAGAAAAACTAAGATTGACCTAAATGCGTGAATGTTGCAGTGAGAAAAATAGTGAGGCTATTTGAAGACATCTGTAGAAAATGGGGCTGGGTACAATAGAACATGTGGCCTTTTTTGTTTAAAAAAAGAGAAGCAAGCGCGTGCTTTTAAAGAAAGTTTAGTTATTTAAAATCCTTGCTAAAAGTCAAATAAAATTTACATAAAAAATTTGAAGTAACGTGAACACGTATGCAAGATTCTTGCTTACCGCCATCTAATGTGCTCGTATACTTTGTACATGTACTTGTCGTCATTCATAACCCAACCCGTCTGTGTCGAAATAATTTGGAAAACATCTTCAGGTGATGAATCTTGTTCTTCCTCCTCCTCTTCTTCTGCTTGTGTCTTTTGATATTTCTGGGACGGCTCTGCCTCGTCATGTGTTGGAGGCTTACATGATTTCAAATGACAGCGATTATTCTCCTCGTCCGACAATTCTGATGAAGATGATGGCAACCGGAAGCTTCGGCGGAGGTCTCTCAGCACTGCAATTTGTTCATGCTCTTCATCTCGTACAAAAGAACGATGGACTGCGCAGGAGTCTGCTGGGCTCGACCTCGACACGTTTGGTTCTACTTCCATTTCTCTCAGATCTTGATAACCGATGTTTTTTACAATCGTTGAGTCGAAAAGGGATCTAATAATGAAGGGAAATGTTTTTATAATTAATCAGATTACTCTATCATCTAGTTAACCGTGACGCATATGGGAAGCACCATAGTTTGTTTTTGAGCGGAGCAATGCAGCTAATAATGTTAAGTGCTTACCGTGCTATGTTGTTATCATCTATGACCGCTGCTTCGCCGTCGCTGTTCTCGTACCAGCGTTCCTGGCGTGGTACATGATCGATGTTGGCCGTTATCTGGTTTGCGGTCCAAACCAAGCAGTCCATTGCGTGTTCATAGATCCATTTGTCGATTCCTGCGGTTGTCCTCGGCAACGATTGAGTTTCGTAAACAGAAATTCGTCGTTCGACGTTTTCCATTTCTTTCCCGAAGTCGGGAACAGTGTTCGTCGTTATATAGAACGGACTATTGTTCCAGACGCACTTAGGCTGTTCATGTTTGACGGCCGAGACCAACCATCCACCCTGCAGAAGCGTTTTAGCTAGGTCGGATTGCATCGTGTACGAAGACCAGTCGTCGATTACAACAAGTTCCGTCGAGTCATTTATCATCGACGCCGAGAATTGCTTCTCGCTCGTTATGGAGGCAACTCGTTCGGAGGGAACGATTCTGTGCAGAACGCACGCCCATGACGTTTTCCCCGAGTCTTTCGGTCCTGACACAACTAATTTTCGAATTTTTTGAGGCATGCGACGACCAACAAAACATTGATAGAATTTATTGAGAAACGCGGTCCCGTACGTCCAGATCTGGAAACGAATTGACTATGCCGTTCTTAAAATACAGCGGCTGTGGTGGCGTTGTGCTGTCGTATGGAATATACGTACGAGGCGAAATTTTCCCCAAAGGCATCCGTGGTGGGCATTCCGTAAACGAGCGCGTCGAGATTTGAAAAAACTGTCCGCCACTAACTTCGATGTAATCGGGATCGAATTCGATTTGGCTGATGATTTCGCAACCGGGATGCGATAGCAGTTGTACGATGCGAGACATGTGCTTGATGATCTTCTCTCGTAACGCATCGTTTGTAAGTAATTTATTGACGTACGTTTTAACGTCCATCATTTTGACGTACGTCAAGGTTGCTTCCATTGGTTTGCCGTACACGAATCCACGATGGAGTGCATGATGGCACCGCATCATCACGAGTTCAATCTCGCGTATTGTGGCCGTTATGTCGCTCGGTGCCGTTATCACTTTGTTGCTTTGTGTTGGCCTCGAGATGATTTCTAACTCGCACTCCAACCCGTCTGAAGTTAGTGCAGCGTGAGCCTCACTGAGTGGTCCACCATAGGAATCTTGTTGAACGACAACAAGCCGACAAGGTATTTGGGCGTTCGTATTTCGTCGATTGATGTTTTCGTCCTCGTCCTCTATTTCTCTTGCACGACATACCGAACGACAAAAGTGGTTGGATGCAATCACCATGTTTTTCGTTGCGGCGTTGTTATGGTCTTTAACAACCTGAGCGATCTTGCACACTGCTGTTTCAACCTGTGTCAAACCTATGGTATTGCGTGTCTTGATTTCGGTTATTGTTGGTTCCATATCGGCATCGTGAAGTGCGGCGAATATTGTCTCCTTCGTGCACTTTGATGTCTCGCGGAAAACAACGAAGTATGCCACACCTGGAAAAATTGTTGGACCACGACTGGCAGGCTCATCGTCCTCGTCGTCCTCGTCCGACTTTGGTCGACTGGCGTTTGTTTGAACCATCGTTATGCACGATATGAAAAATTGGACCCCATCCATGGCAATAATTTGGTCGTCGAGTTGTAATCTCTTTGAACAAATCTGATTTTTTGCCAACTCCCTGTCTTCGTCTGACACTCTCCAGATGGCGCGACAAGCAAGACCATGTGTATCATGATTGAGCTGTTAAGGAAATGTGAGATAATTAGTTGAGACCATGTGGAATGGTCTGCAGAATAATCAATTGTTAATTTACTACAGAGAACACTTCTAGCTGCAGATAAACGCTTAGTAAGTGTTTGAACTACGTTATAATGGAATAGAAGACATCACAGTGTCGATAAACGTAGCGTGATTGTCAACTCTCGTTACTGATTGAACATACCCATAATAATCAACATTCTTCAAACAATATTTGCTTGAACTTACCCATTTCAACAGGTTTTCACGTAGCGAGTTTCGCAAACGCTTGCTGTCCAGTTGTTTCTTCGGTCGTGTGGAAAACATTGTAGATTACGTTAGTTTTTTCTTTGTAAATTCGTTGGGAACCAGAGCAGGAAAGCCACAAGCAACTGCAATGCGATGTCTTTTATACGATTTATTATTCAATATACACATATAATTAGTACTCATGCGTAAAAAGCGAACAAAAAATATTGTACTTTGGTTATTATTATTATTATTATTTTTATTATTATTATTATTATTATTATTATTATTATTATTATTATTATCATTATCAATCAACTAATAACAAAAATCACCATTGGAGAATCATTTCAATATTTAGGACGTTACTTTGATTTCCACATGTCGAATGATAATCACAAAACTGAACTAACCACCCTACTTAATGAACTAATGTCTGATATTGACTCAAAGCCACTACACCCCAAAAATAAACTGCTCCTCTACAGTCGCTACGTCTTGTCCAAGTTAGCGTGGCACTTCACCGTCGCAACACTCTCTAAAACATGGGTTACTGAAAATATCGACTCTATTACCAACAAATATATCCGCAGATGGCTTGAAGTACCAATATCAGGAACACTAAGTACTGTCTTTCTAACAAATAACAAATTTGGCCTGAGTATTTATCCTCCATCTGTAAAATTTATCCAGTGTCAAACAGTCCTCCGAAAAGCTTTAAAATCTTCTCCTAATGAATCAACTAACAACCTGTGGAGAGCAACCAGTAACCATACTAATATCCAATATGACGCTTATAACTCTACTAAGGAAGTTCTCAAAGATTTCCGTTCTGGACACGAAAACAAACTCCTAAACCAATTAACCAGTCAAGGATCCTTTTTCTGCAGCGTCACGAAGTTCGCTTTACCTCAGCTTAGCAAGGTGTGGTCCGTCGCCCAATGAAAGCTCCCGAAAAACATTTACAATTACTTTACCATTCGTTACATTAACAACTCTCTTCCGACGCGCAAAAACCTAAACAGATGGGAATATCTTCAAATTCAGACTGTTCTTTTTGTCTTAGCCCTGAAACATTACTACACATAGTAGCTGGATGTCAGTTTTATCTCGACCGATTTACGTGGAAACACAATTCAGTCCTAAACTTTCTTGCTCATCAGTTACAAACTGTTGACGGTTCTACTCTCTACGCTGATCTAAATGGATTCAAAAGCCCTTCAATACTTACTGGTGATACGTATCGCCCAGATTTGTTATTATCGTGCTCAAATGGTTCCTTATATGTGGTTGAACTCACCACTGGTTATGAGACAAACCTCGAAAACAACGTAAAACGGAAGAAGGATAAATATAGAGAAAGAATTATTGAGACAGCTAGGTAAAAATTTTAACCAAGTTAAATTTATAAATCCCTCCATCAGCTCTTTAGGTATTTTTGCAGAAGAATGTTATACATTTTTAGACATGTTAGATAGTATTGGTCTTGACAAAAACCACCAAATGTACTGCGTTAGGAAAATGATGACTATTGCTATTAGAACTACATATTACATTTTCTGTTGCCGAAATAAGGAATGGGAAAATCCGGATTTACTAACAATTTGACTTATCTCATTGTATATATATATATATTGCATGCACTTTGTTCTGTTATTTTAGTTTAGTATAATTGTGATTCAAATAGCCAACCGTAAGTTACCTTTATGAGAGAGATTTACGATTGTATATGTATGTAAAGAAAAACATTTAATAAAGTTTCCATTAAATATATTTACTGATTTTGTAACCGAAGGTTAAATTACATCAGCTATACTACAAATAATTAAATATAAAGGAGTAAACTACTATTTACAATTTAATTTCGAAATAATTTGTGGCAAGAAGGATTTTCTAAAACGTTCTGTTTTACAATAATAATTATTATATTTACAATGTCCCCTCGTATCATAGACCGAAGAGGATTTATTAGGTAAAAATTCATCCAATTTTTGACGGTTCTGATCTCTCAAAAAGAACTGTTCGCATAAAATCTCACGTCGTTCCTTCAAGAATGGAATATTAATAAGTTCGCGTGCATCGTTACAGCTAAGTTCTGGTAAAATAATTCTCAAAGCTCTTCTTTGAACCCTTTCAATATCATCACTCAAGTAACCTGGAATGTTGAAGTGCCAAACTTGGCAAGCGTATTCTAAGACTGGCCTTATAATAGTGGTAAATGCGATGGATAACATTCTAGTGTCAGCGTTGGCTCGTTTCAATAACCTAAGCACATACAATCTTTTCCCAGATTTCTTAACAATTTTATTAACGTGTTCATTCCAATTCATTTTGGTTTGGATCGTAACGCCGAGAATTTGGGCAGAATTTACACGTTCAACCTCAGTGTTCTCGATTAATAATGCTGGGAAACTCCGTTTTACCCTACCAAAGTCAAGGATCATTTCTTTACATTTAGTGACATTAAGTTTCATATTATTTGTAACAGTCCAATTATAAATATAATCGACGAGATCCTGAAGATTACTGCTACAACCAACCATGACACTTTCAGTAGCCGTACTATCATCTACATACTTCCATCGGTCGGGCCATTCATCGAGAAAATCGTTGATCATAACCAAAAAAAGAACAGGACCCAAAACAGTTCCGTGCGGTACTCCTCCATTTAAAACTTTCCAACTCGAAGACCAACTACCCAGCTTCACACATTGCCTCCATCCAATTAAAAAACTTTTAATCCAATTAAAAATAGTTGAGGGAACGTTCAATTCCAATAATTTGTGCAACAAAATGTTGTGGTCTATCAGGTCGAAAGCCTTAGAAAAGTCAAGAAGAAACACTCTAACGGCGCCCTTTGACGCATCAGTTTCCTTTACTAAGTGATGTACCAAACTAATTAAATTATGAGTCGTTGAGGAATTCTTCAAAGAGCCAAATTGCCTCTTATCAATTTTGTTCTTGATTGAACTAATCAACCAATCAGATACAAACGATTCGCAGATTTTAAACAAAGTAGGTGTCAATGAAATAGGACACAAATCGGTTGTTATGTCTGCGGGTACCGATATTTTTGGTATTGGAATAACTTCAGCGTCTTTCCATACTGCAGGAACGTGCTGTTGCTGTATCGAAGCATTAAAAAGTGAGGCAATTGGTAAGGCTAAGATATAAGCATAATGTTTAAGTACCCAATTTGGGATACCGTCTGAACCTGACGATTTCGAGACACATATATCTGACAATTTATTATACACACTTTCTTCGTCAATAATAAATACTTTCATTAAACTCGAACTGACTTTCTGTAGATTCTGGCTGTAAAGGTGTAATTTCATTAGTAATTGATATGAAGAAGTCGTTAATTTTATTTGCTAAAACATTTCCTACAACAATCTCATTGTCAAGGACCATAGACGATATTGCCTTTCTCTTCGGATACCCTGCGAATTGTTTTATACAATCTCACCACTTTTGCGGGTTAGGATTACGCAAATAATTGTACTTTTGGATATTCCTGTCATGATATGCTTTTTGCCTATCTTTAATGATTTCTTTGAATTCGGGCGTTACCCAGGGTTTATCATTAGCATGTAGTTTGATAATTTTAATCGGAAAGAAACAATCTAAACCAGTTGTTTGTGTGATGTTACTCTGAGTATATATCCACACCAGGCAGGCTTGAAAAATATGCCTGGCCACGGCGGGATTCGAACCTACGACCTTTGGAATACTAGCCCAATGCTCTTCCAACTGAGCTACGCGGTCAGGACGGTTCGAGTATGCGATATTTCGGAACTGAGTCTAGTT